>JAOTBA010000008.1:5172189-5187582 GCA_025629845.1 Erythroxylum squamatum
GGAACAAAATCACGCAAAATACGCCAAGTAAAATCCTTAACCTTGGGGGGAAGATCAGCACCCCAAATACCACTCCATGGACCTACCACCTCAAAGTTTTGAGTCTCCGACCTTAGAGACGTAGCGACCCTATATCCAGACTTGACACTATAAATCCCATTCCTAGAATAATGCCAACACAGAGTATCTTTCGGACAAGAAGGAGAGATGGGGATTTTGAAGACCTGTGCCGCTTCTTGAGGAGCTAAAATACCATTTATCAACTCAGAATCCCAATGCAAAGTAATAGGGTCGATCAACTCACGAACCTTCATATCAGCCATACCCGGGAGTGGACTCGAGCGCACATAGAAGTTATCTTCATCAATTAACCAAGGATCTTTAAACACCCCAATCGAAGAGCCATCGCCCACACGCCACCGAACACCCTGTTGTAGAATACTTTTAGCTGAGAAAATGCTTTTCCAAATAAGACTAGGGTTTCTTCCTTCGCTAGCATGAAGGAAGTCCGACGTCGGGAAATACCTGGCCCTAAAAACCTGACTTGCTAAAGAATCAGGATATGTAAGGAACCGCCATCCTTGCTTACCCAACATCGCAAGATTAAAACACTTCAAGTCCCGAAAACCCATACCACCGAGTTTCTTAGGAACACACAGACGTTCCCATTTACTCCAATGGATCTTAGCACGATCCCCCGAAGAAGACCCCCACCAAAAGGAGTTCATCATCTTTTGCAATTCATCACAGGTCCCCAGAGGAAGCCTAAAGACACTCATACAATAAGTAGGAAGGGCTTGGGCAACAGTTTTCAAGAGAATTTCCTTACCCGGCCTAGAAAGCAGCTTGTTCTTCCAGCTAGAAATCCGTTTGCATAACCGATCCTTCAGAAAAGCAAAAACCTGTTTTTTATTCCTCCCAATCAACGAGGGTAATCCAAGATATCGACCATGGTCAAGAGGATTAAAAACCCCCAAAATATTAGTGATAGCATGTCTAACATCTTGCTTCGTGTTGGAACTAAACATGATACCCGACTTCTGAAGATTGATAGCTTGACCCGACGCCTCTTCATAAAGAGATAGAATATTCTTGAGCTGACTACACTCACTGGGGGAAGCTCGAAAGAAGAAAAAGATATCATCTGCAAAGAAGAGGTGGGAGATGGTAGGGGCACCCTCACAGATCCGTACACCATGAACGTCTCCACGCAACTCCGCTTTGCGCAATAGAGCCGAGAGGCCCTCCGCACACAAAATAAATAGATATGGGGAAAGAGGATCCCCTTGACGCAGCCCCCTGTTCGGACTAATAGGCCCCACACTGTTACCATTCAGCGCCACAGAATACCTCACAGTGGTCACACACAACTTAATCCATCCAACCCATTTAGCATCAAACCCCAACCGCAACAAGATAAACTCCAAATAACTCCAATCCACCCTATCATAAGCCTTGCTAATATCAATCTTAAACGCAACATCACCACTGGACCCACGACTTTTGTTCTTCATATAATGTATCAATTCAAATGCAACCATAATATTATCGGAAATTAAACTCCCCGAAACGAACGCTGACTGCATAATGGATTTATACATTTGATCCATATTTTTCTTATGTACATATGTTGTTCTTCTCATTGAATGTTCTTGAAAATTTTGAAACTTTTAAAATTTAGTAAGTTCATTTTTTAATAAAAAAGTTAAGGAATCATTAGTTTGATAGTCTTTATAATTATGATACTCAATATTATTTAAATTATCTTTATAAACCTTAAATAATTTATTAGTATGTAAAATTATATTAGATAATAGTAATGTTATTTACTCTTTTATTGACTGAACAATAATCCCTACACCCAAGAGGCTGATCACTGGGGAAGAGAGTGTAAACTCTTGTACAGTCATCCATGTGTCTGTAAAGGGAGTCCAGATCTTCTGTCCAGTTTTATGGTGTCTTATTGTGTCCAGTGAATCTGAGCCATTCATTTATGCGGGTCCCACATTTATTTATGTAAGGCCCATACGGGACTCGCATAAATAAATGGCTGAGATTCACTGGACACAATAAAACACTATAAAAACTGGACAGAGGATTTGGTTCCTGTAAAGGGGGGAGGGCCTAGCTACTACTCATCCAAATCTTCATCAATGATTCATTTACATGATATTTCACATTCATGTTGCAAATTAGAATGCACTTTTAGTCCCAGCAAAAGTCACAGTTCTACTTTAAAACCGGAAAGATATTTTTAGCTTATGTTGTAAAGTTAATTTACATGTTTATGGTGTAGCTTTTAATAAAGCGAGCTTTACGTATGGGGACCGGACATAAGCTGATGAACGATGACCGTGCAGGGTGTTCATTGACTAGACGCTACGAGAGAATGTCGGGGTAGGGCTGCCGACAATGCATACCAGCTTGACCGTTGTAGTCCACTAACATAGACCAGGGACTGGTAGTGGAAGTGGTAGCTCTCTACACTCCTAAATGACATTTATTTCTTTATCAAGCACCGTTCTGTTCTCTATCAATCTAAGCAATCTCACACAAAAGATCAAATAAAATATAAGCTTTCACCCGTCTAAGTTCACATCGTGCTAAAGCTTTCATACCGTTATCGCTTCTAATTGTACAAGGATCGCCAAATACATCCTTTGTATCCGAATAGTATGGATAATAATATGATAATATCGCCTAACAGTTGAACAGCGTATATGGCTAAAAATAACAGCCACCCCTGTTGTACATGCAGCAGCCAGATTCATACTGCGGGTTATACTCAACCATAGGGTGAAGATAGCCGGCCTATCATTTGGATATGGTGCATAGCCAATCTCCCTATCATAGGTGTTGAGCGTGTGGCCTTGCATAGTCATACAAAACAGGGCTACCATATAGTTTAATCAGATAACCCAGATTTCCTTTTGAGGTGCTCCTTGAACTCCATAATATCGCCATCCCAACGGGTAACTGCTTGGTTCTGGCATACCCATATCTCCTCCGCTACCTGGTTTATGAGCCTGAAATCATGGCTAACAAGAACCAAACCACCATCCCACTCATTCAACGCCTCTGCCAATGAGTCGATGGTTTCAATATCCAGATGGTTTGTTGGTTCATCCAGCAATAGCATGTGTGGTTTCCTGAATGCTAGCCAAGCAAATATCACCCTGCTCCTCTGCCCATCTGACAAATTCAACATGGGCATCACCTGGGCTTTGCCAGACAGCCCAAACTTTCCAATTGCTGCTCTCATTTTTTCTTCCTCATTTCCTGGATACTCTTTTATCATAAATTGAAGGGCAGACAATGTCAAGTCAAGTTTCTCAGCGAGATGTTGGTGAAATTGTGCAATCCCCAAGTGGTTATGCCGTCGTACCATGCCATCAGTAGGAACTAAATCTCCCATCATAAGCTTCAACAGAGTACTCTTTCCAGCACCGTTGGGGCCAACTAGTGCAATTCTAGAGTCAAGATCAACACCAAAGTCGAGGTTCTTGTATATAAGATTGTCAGGTGTATAGCCAAACGAAACATCCACAAACTGAAGCACTGGCGGAGTAAGTTTTCCCACATTCGCAAACCGAAAAACAAGAACCTTGTCTCTGACCACCTTTTCAGTAAGCCCACCCCTCTCCATCTTTGCAAGAGTTTTCTCCTTGCTTTGTGCCTGGCGAGCTAATTTTGCTGAGCCATGCCCAAAACGAGCAATATATTCCTTCATTGCTCCTGCTCCCACTTGTATTGCTTCATCTGATTCTCTTCCAGTTCAGCACGGGTCTGAACATATTGATCAAAGTTACCCGTGTAGTACTTCAACGTCTTGTTCTGCATGTGTATGATATTTGTGCAGACTCCGTTCAAGAAATCCTGAGAGTGTGAAACCACAACTAGAATGCGGTCCATTTTCTTTAATGTTTCCTCCAACCAAACACAAGCTTCTAAGTCTGCCACCAGCAAAAGTAATTAACCGTTAGCTTGACAATAGTTTTTAAGTCCCCAAAGAATTTAATTTCCTATTACCGAAAAAGTAAGCACTCTGAAAAAAAGAGCATTAATTTGTAAGACAATTGACAAGTTCCCATAATCCTATTAGAAGAACAAGCTCGAACTGAAGGTGGTTGGGATAAAGTCTATTGAACAAAAAAATTTGAGATGTTAAAAGTATACAACGGGACTGAAAGTGGAAATTTTTCCTTTCTCTTGAACCATGATGATTGAAGTTCAACCAAATCAGACGTTGAGAAAAGCAACTGATACCACAAACTACCTAACTACTGGGGAGAAAAGCAAAGTTCTAGCAAAGACACCCCAATAGCTTTCTAAGAGAAAAGCCAAATATTTATAAGTGATCCACAACTGATATCAACATGTGTGGACTAACCAAGATGATTAGTGGGTTCATCCAGCAAGAGGATGGTTGGATTAATAAATAAAGCCCGAGCTAATGCAATCCTCATTCTCCAGCCACCAGAAAAATCTCTCGTCTTCTTTGCCTGCATCTGCTTGTTAAAACCTAAACCATACAAAATTTCAGCAGCACGTTTCTCGGCAGTTGATGCATCCAATGCCTCCAAGCGCTCATAAATGCGATCAAGCCTATCTCCACCTCCATCCTCCTGCAACTACACCAATATAAATGAGGTAACTCGGTAAGAGAACAAGCTATGCAGCATATTCAATCTTTTAATGGACAAAAACATCAAGTCACTCCTACATACCCCACTAGCCAAAGCCTCGGCTTCTTTCTCCAATTTCAACCTCTCCTCATCACAACTGATGACAGCTTAAAGTGAAGACATATCGGAAGCTTCAATCTCCCTGGTGAGATGATATATATCCATATGCTCAGGGATTGGAAGTTCTTGGCATCCAATTGCAGCTAAAAGTGTTGATTTTCCACATCCATTTAATCCAAGCAATCCATACCGTCTGAATTATAAGATGATCCAAAGAACAAAATCAAATCAGCAGTGGTTCTCAATAATTGTCAAGTTATTTTCCAAGATAAACTGTCAAACCTGCCATAGTTAAGTTCTAGTATTGAATCAACAATGAGATCGTGTCCGTGGAAAGTAACAGATAAGGACTCAATCTGAAAAAGCAAAAAGAAGAAAGTTCAAACTAGTAAGTTTATCTCATCGACATCACAAAAAAACAATTTCAAGGAAAACATCAAATACGAGTATGAGCGTAGGAATTCTAACACCTATATATTATTACCTGCACCAAAAAGCATAATCATAGTGCTTGGAACAGACCCAGCCGCCCGTCCAGGCACTTCTCTAGGCACACCAAGCTAGCAACAATAAGCTACTAGTAAGACTCGTAAAGTCAAGAGTCCAAAACGAACAATGCTAATTAAAATTTTAGAACCTTAATCTTTAGAGATATTATACCTCTCTGTGTTCGTGGACAAGTTGATTGTGCGCGTGTGATTTTGTACTACATATATGCAACATATACATATACACTGGCATACATATTCATCATCTGTGACGAATTCATCCAATAATAGGCATACTAACTCTAAAGAAACTAATAAATGTTCCTTTTTTTTCTTTAGTATGTTCCTTTTCTACCTACTAATTACCAATTAATAACTCTATTCTAAAGGTGTCCCAATTTATTCCTTTCACTTGTCTGTTACGTAAAACTTATTCTCCTATGCAGCCGAATAAATAAGCCGTTATTTAAAATACCTAAGATGCAAGGGAAAAAAATAAATAGGGGAAGAAAAGAACTTACGCGAATATCTCTGGCAAGAGGATGAGAACATAGAACGCCAGTACAGGTGCGATCCGATATCTGACAACTACCTACTTCTCTCGACAACTTGTCAACGCTGTTTCCATACTGAACATTTTTCGCCGACTTCGACGACGTCGCAGCAGCAGCTTTACCACCTCTCTTGGCAGCCTTCTTCTGCGCCGCCTTCTTCTTGCTGGCTTCCGACACCATCCTGAATCAAATACCCCCCAAAAAGAAGAAGAAGAAAGAAATCAGATCAATAATTGTCTAGAAGAAATTAATAACTTGAAAAGCTTCGTTATAAAATGGTGGAAAATAATAAAAGAAAAGAAAAACCTCAAAGAAGAGGAGAGATTAGGATGGGAAGAAGGAAAAGGAGATTGTTGATATAGAGTTTCTTATTCTTTGTGGTAAATATTATTATGGAAATGTCCGAGTCCGCTGAGGCACAGTAGGAGGAGGAAGAAGCTAACGACGGTCCGGCTTTGACCTTTTATTGAGTCTAGATTTTTCGTCAAATTAAATCACAGCTATTTATTTACACGGAGTTTGTATGGAGCCTACGTAAGTCCCACAAAATAAATGACTGAGATTTCATAAGACAGGATAAGACAGAGTAAAACTGGACAGAAGATCTGATTTCTTTTATTGCGTGGATTGTAGAAAAAGGACGAGGGGGTAGACTGCAGAATTTTCATTAGGAATGACACGTGGACGGTGATTTTCTATTCTTGTTATGACGTCGGTCCGGGTATAATCTCCTCGCATTAGGCTGTTGACCCGATGACACGAACAGAACTTGGGTCGTCTGATCAAAATGGGCTTCAATCTATTATTAACCCAACATGACTCTGGACCAAACACAATCTGTACTTGAGCCTTACTGTCAGCGAAGAACTGGGCTATATGGTAAAACATTCGACCTAGCTGATTAACTGTAAATATATGAATAAGTTGTCATTAGTACTCTAATTTTTAAGTCAATTTTAACTAGTAATGAATCGACCCAAATTTGCATCTTAATCAAATTTAATCGAGGCATTGTTTCTGTTATTAAATGTGTAGGGTACATAATGATGTCCCCTTTGCTATATATCCCCATTAACGAACAAATATTTACCTTACCCTACAAGTCCCATTCAGCTCGATGTTGATCACTGAGACTTTTCCTTTGCGGTGGTTGCGCTTGCGATGTAAAGTGTTTAAAGTGGTAATTTGAAACTTTTGCCCCAAGAAAGGCAGTTTTCAATGCCCTTTGCTTTATAAAATTAAACCAGATCACTAAGGTCGTCGGTATCTTCCCTTGCAAGTTGGACATTAGAAGATGTCCATCCTCATTCAATCACACAGATACTAATGATTACTAGTGGACTCGTAACCAAAGAGCTTTGACCATCGCACTCTCTCTCTCTCTATATATATATACACACATATAAAACAGTGAAATCTGTTCGTGTTTATTTTTATAATACAATAAATAATTATAATTACTAGTAAATTATTTATTTCTAATTAATTAATCAGTTAATCTAATACTATCAAATCTCGCACGTCTTCTATTTCCTTTGTCAACATTCTGGACGAAGTTGGACAATCTTCTAGAGTTATCGTGGCATTAATTCATACGAACTTGCTTTTTGTCAAATATTTAAATCTGATGATGTGCACGCGTAACGCATCCATTGACTACGAGTGTATGAGGCAAGTGCGGGTGGGGCAAAAGTCGACATGATTACTCAGGGAATTTGCATCAGTGTACTAGAATGATGCTTACAGGAATTAGCCGACTATGAACTTGCCTTGTCTCTTTCTCTGCGGTTTCGAAGAAGAAGATAAGAAAGAGGGAGCTCCGTTTCTGAACGTGATATGCTATTATTGGACTGGTAGTGTAGTGAAAAGGATTTCAATATTGGAATGAGATAGAGCTGATCAGCGGTTAACATTAATGATGTAGACCTTTTGAGTGTTCTGGGTCACTGATAAGAAGTTATTGGGAGCCAAGACATGACAACTTGAGGAGAAGCAGAGCCCTGTCCCACCCACCTGTATACGTATTCATGTATGGACAAAAACCCCTAACAAAATTTTACCATGAAGCAATTTTTATGATCACAATATTATTATGAAAAGAGTAGTTTTGGCAAATATTAAATATAATAATTAAGATCACTAAATGAATAATTCGATGATTCTTCCATTTCCAAGCTAGTATGATTAGAAGAGAATCTTGACCACGCTTTAAGTTTAAACTAAAATCTCTTAGTAAACGGCTCTTAATTTCCCCCTCTCTTTAAATAATAATATTCCACTTTTTTGACAAGCTCTAGTAATTAGTAACGCCCACGTGATATTGAGTTCATGCAATCATCAAGTCCAAAGGGGAAAAGGATTTAAAAGAGAGCTCCAATCACATGGATTTGGAATCTAGTCCAAGTGTCCATCAACACGTCCGCCTCCAATATGAAATCGAGCAAATGCATTACACAAAGAACAAAAGTGCACCAACTTCTTGTTAGGTTAAATTGCTCTTAGTTAAAATATAAAGACAGAGACAGGATTAGTAGTGTTTTTATTTAATCTGTGATGGGGTTGGCAAGTTCATGTAAGGTTGGCTATTTAATTAGGTAGATAGAATATTCTTCTTCATTTTTTTTCCACATAAAATAATTAAAAAATTTTGGGCTACGGATGGTATTTGTTATGGAGCAATAGCTTGTAAGTTGTAACATAATAACAAAACAAAGGACAGTTTTAAAAAGTGAATTTTTTGTTTTGTAACAGCCACCTTTTCTCCAATCACGCGCTTTATGGAAGCTGCTTGGATACTTCTTGATTCAACCAAGGCAAGGGAGGAAGCAGTGTTTGGAGCGCGTTAAAAATGAATAAATCAGCATGTGCATGCGAATGAGCTACATACATACATAGTGTGTGGATTTGCCACATTACGTTATGACGTGGGCACGATAAGAATCCCGCAAAAGTGCGGGCAGTGACCAGACACGGTGATTCAAAGGCAGGGTATAGACGGGTGACAGCTATCCATATTGTACCTCTCTCTCTCTCTGAATGACAAAGTGAAAACGAAAACAGTAAGCCGTCTCTACATCCACTGACAAAAGGGTCACGCATACGCAACAGTCCAAAACTGTTGTGACAGCCGTCTCTTGTAGCAACTGTGCGTATGTGCGTATTTTACATATATTGCATTGATGCGTGATGCGGATGAAAGACGGCCGGGCTCATGATGACAAAAGGAATAAGGACATGTGATTGTGAGGAGCTAATAGCCTAATATTGTTAGTTGAGACTTGATAGGTTCCCATGCTCTTTCCTGTATTAATTAGTAGGGGTCCGACTGTCCTAGGAAAGCCGAAGAAAGGGCTATATGCTTTGGGTTGGTTCGTTGGTAGACTTGTAGTTGAAGGGACTTCAATTTTACCATAACGTTTGCTCTGAGACGGGACATGTTGCCCCATTTTCAGTCCTTGCAATTGGCAAGTTGACGCTTCAAAAAGTTAAGCCGCGATTCTCGCATCACTGACAGAATCAAGCTAATGCAAGTTCTCAATCGCACGTCAAAGCTAATGAAATTTCATGCCTCCTGTTCGTGCAATACTATCTTCGCTATCGCATTTTGTTTATCTTTTAATAAAAGTAAAAACAGAGACATATATTTGAAAAATATAAAGATGGGGCCAGGAGAGAGGAAGACAAAGATGTATGATATTATAGGAAAAGCTATGTAGTCAGACCAGACTTGGTTGATTTTTGAGAAGGAGGATCAATCTATGCACATAGTCCAAATCATAAGAGGCCTATAATGTATATTGAAATTTGGAGAAGTGGGGTAGTAGTACTAGACTACTAGTATTTGTTCATTAGATTAGTAATTGTGGCATGACTCTTTATAGCAAAGAATATTCCACCAGTCTTAATTTTGTACTCGAACAAACAACTATGCCATATGGACTTGTTTTAATAAAGAGAACCAGTCCACCTGTTAAAAAAGAGAAACTCTTAACAACCATGACATACCTCATATGCATCATCGATTCATAACCTTAAAGAAACAACCACATTTAAAAAGATACTTTTCAGCAACTACCTTACATAGATTGTTTCCACCTAAAATTTTCACCCACCAGCGTCTATATTTTATTTACATTTTTGGTCTCCTCCATTGAAGCTCTTGCTATAGAAGCGCTTATTAAGCCTAATTTATAACTATTACACTACATAATGGAGCAGGCGTTAGGGTTCTCATCGTTGAACTTCAAGTGAGCTGGATAGCCCGGCACCGATCCGTACCCGTATCCGTAATTCGGAGCATGCGTATAGACAGGCTGACCCATGTAGCCACCATTCCCCATTATGGGTTGACCCATGTACCCACCATTCACCATCACGGGTTGACCCATGTATCCATTTCCATACATAGGCTGACCCATGTACCTGTAACCGTGCCCGAACCCAGGTTGAAGCAAAAACTCCATTCGGTTACCTTCAATCGTCGCCACGTCACCTCCGCCACTCATCTCCTGCCCACCGTCACCGCCGCCACCCTTTTTCTTCTTTCCCCCGCCTCCTTCATTCCCGCCGTCTTTATCTCCGCCCCCGCCGGCCTCCTCTTTCTCCTTCTTCGCCGGAACGATCTCAACGGGCCTCTTGAGTTTATCCTTAAGAGCCTCGGTCAAACCCTTCACGTCCATCGTCCCTTTGACCGTCACCGTCTCCTTCTGTTTGTCCACAGTCATCTCTTGCACACCTGTACAACATAAATCATAACACCATTACGGTGACGGAAATGGACGAGGCCGGAGATGGTTATTTATTTATATAGGGAAGATAAAAGTCACCTTTGGTCTTGTTGAGAATTTTGTGAATTTTCTTGATACAACCTTGGCAATGAAACCCCAGTTTGAGTACGGCCGTCGTCACCGGTGGCTACACCATCAAAATGGCAGTTGAGATTATGATTATTATATACTAAACAAAGGATTTTCGTTTCTGTTAAAATACGCCTGTCCAATTGACACGGAAATGTAACGTCAAATAATGAAAAATTAGATATTCGACGAGGAGCTATTGGTTTGAAAGTGGAATCACCATGCGTAGGTTAGAAAGAACAGTACTAAGTGCGCCAAAAGAATGAATTAATTAAGTACTGGTGATTACCTCTTTAGGTTTCTTGGTATTCTTACTGTTAGCATCAATAGTGTCAGTGTCAGTTTTCTTGTCGTTGGATTTCTTATTCTCATCTTTCTTGTTAGCGTCTTCTTTCTTGTGCTGTGGAGAGATGATATCAACCTTCTTATTGGTCTTGAGGTGGAGATCCTCTCGAATCTGCAAAGGATCCACCTTCCCTATAACTGTCAGTTTGTTGGAATCCATCTCTGCTTTCGCATTCTCAACCCCTGTCACAGCAGTTCCAAGTTATTAGGAAGACCTGAATCTATACAGCAAACAGATTAGAGGAAATGAAATAAACAACAATTTAGGAGAAAACCCAGAACATTTAAGGAGTCAACAGGAGTTGCATATCAATAAATACCTTCAAGGGCACGAGCATGTTTGACAATTTTAGACGCGCAGCCTTCGCAATGCATCTCCACCTTCAAAACCACAGTGATCTGGTTCTTGTCCTCCTTTTTCTCGCCTCCTTTCTTCTTAACTTCCTCCTTCTCTCCATGGTTGTTCTTGTCAACACTAACGTTGGCGTTGGCGTTGTTGAGGCTGTCGTTGTTATTATTGGACTTCTTCTTCTGAAAACAAAGAAACGAAGCAGAAAACCCATTGAGAAAAGCAAAAACAAAACCCAGAAAACACAGTCAAAACAACACAAGTAGAGGAATGGATGACTTTAGCCATATGGGAGTTGAAGAACAGTTGGGAGACTTTCAGTTTCTACGACGAAAGGGAGTGAGTATCTGATAATTGTGTGGTAAAGAGCAAGGTACTTTATATGGATGAGAGTCTTATGAGTGTGGCAGTAAGCATTTGAGTCGGTGATGTAAATAAGATAAATTTGTATATCTAGAATTTGCGAGTTGGCAATTGGCATACTAGCGGCCACTGCCGTCAATTTATTCTGGTCAGATCTTTTGTTACAATTACTCGCTTTTAAATTTTATTTATATATTTATATAAAACTTATATAAATGTATAAATAAAATTTAATAACACGTAAAAAAAACATCGTGATCAAAACAAAAGCCGTTACATTAAATAATGCGAAACATGAGGGAACAATTCCTCGGAATTTCTTCGTTTGATTGCAAATTGTTGCCTTTGACGGCGGGGCTAACTGACCGGATGGGATTAATTAAGGTTTATAAAACACGTTAAAATGAGAACCCGAGGCCTGTTCTGCGGAGCCTCAGCGCTATAACAGGAGACCTCGCGAGCCTAACCTATGGCATGCGTTATAGTATGGTTCCTTTGAGAAAGATGAAGTTAGGCCTGAATATGGTCCAAGCATTGGCTGGGGAAATGGAAAATTAGACCACTTCTGGGCCTTGGCCTGGTTACATGACCTCAAAACTGAGCTTCCAATTTCAAAGTAGGCTGCGGTTGTTAGGACCCATTATCATGACCATAATAAAATCTTTTGTCGAATATAAAATTTATTGACACTATTATGCCAATCAAGGATGATGAAGACAATTTCATGTTTGATGATGCAGCCATCAAATCACTATAATAAAGAGTTTCTTTAAAGAGAGAGACAAACGAGATGACTAGATTGATAACTCGCTCGTGCAAGACACTTTGTAACCTGTAACTCATGTGGAAGAAGTATTAAATCGGCAGACTGAAAACATAGTTGCCCAAACACAGACTACTTCACCGCACTGATTCGAACCTCAAAGGCTTGAACACGCAAACACAACATTTACATACTAAACAGATTCAGTATCATTTGAAATTCAACAATTACACTAAAAGTTACTTCATCAGATACCTTAATTCAGGCTTAAAATTTACGTTGAAGAGCACTATTATGACCAAAACTTCAAAAGAAATAAAGAGCTTTCCAAAATTCTTTTAAAAATTAGACTAAAAGTTAAACTGATAAGTTCAGAGTTTTAAATTTTAAAGATTCACCTAATATTACACCGTTATGAAATTGATTAAAATTTTAAAAGATTAGTTATTCAATTAAAAGTTTTAAAACTTATATTAAATTACAAAAAATCTCAAAATATCCCATTTGGTTAGGTCGGTCGTGCTAAGCCCAGGCCTAAGCCCAAGCATAGAGCTATAGACGGCCCACTTATAGATGGAGACTTCCTATTCATAAGAGAAGACCTAAACCTAGTAGGTATTTTTCATATATAAGTTCATTACCTCATCATGAAAAAGGTACGGGACTAGAACCCTACTTTTCTCTGTTTACAGTAACCAAAACCCTTACCAAAAGACTGACTTGAGCGTCGGAGGGGCCTGCCGGCAATCAACCCCCAGTGTGCCTTTTGTTATTTTGCAGGTACTCACTCATAATCATGGATCCAAGCAATGGCGTCCAGCCCCAGCAGATTCAGACAGAACCAAAACTCATCATATGTGAGTGAGAGATGATAATAAAATGACACACCTGATAAGTTTAAAGGGTGTGATCTTTCACTATCATTAATCATTTAGGTATAGTTAATAATATTATCTATAAATAATAGATAATGACTAATCGAAATAGATGACGATAATCTTCTAAAACAAACAAATCTATAAAGAGGTAATTTTTTCGACAAAGAAAAGAGTTTCTTACCAAGAGTCCTTTAACCTGTGGAATAACAATTAAATCCAAGTAAATGATTTGATTAATGATTCATACGAGATGAAAGATTATGTATATATCTATGCATTAGAAACTTTTCTACAATTTGATTTTATTGTTTCTATCTTATCACTTTATTTTAAATGAAAATTTCTTATAGACAATGTACAAATTATAAAAATATTATCAGCAATAAAGATGTAGGCACTCCTAGTTTAAAAAAATCAACAAGTTTATTGTTAATAATTAAGAGATGATTTTAGTAGCAAGTAAGTTAAATATTGTCAAACAGAATATCATATAAGGTTTTAAAAGGGATTATTGTAAGTCTCAATTTAGTAGGATCATTGAATACAATTTATGCACAAATCTCAATTTCCATTTGAAGAGAAAATAAAAGAAAGATTTTAACATTAAGATAAAAATGAGAACAAAAGGTATTATTTGAAAAAGAATAATCTACTACTAATAAGATTAAAAATATCTAGAAAATTATCTTTGTCTCTAATCCAAGAGGAAGAAAAAAATGATAACACGGAGATAAAAAGGGAAACACAATGACAATTAATCTCTCTTAAATTCAAAATTCTATTTGAAGTTTCTCTCAAACTTTCGGTGCCTTCTCTTGATTATTGATGAGAATAATTATAAGGGCCAATTACAAAAAAATCAAACTTTAATAAATTTTGTAATTATAACTCAAACTTTAAAAAGTAGCAATAAATTGTTTAAACTTTTAATTTTTTATAAACATAACCGAGCGTTAAAATTTTTATTAACAAAGTTGACGTGGCAAATCAAGTCAGTTAATATGTCTTTTATGCAAATGACAAGTGGAATATAATTTTCGTACAAGAAATTTATTTAGTTAATATTAAAATAAATAATTTAAAAGAAAACAAAAGAACACAAAACGCAATATGTTTCTTTTTCCCCAATCTTTCTCATGCCCTTCATATGCCTAGAGCCTTTCCACTTTGTTTATCCATCAATTTCTATCAGAATCACCATATCGTATGGAACTCAGGGATAAAGGCTTTATCTAAATAACATGGTACCTATATTATTGATTCTATCCCACTAGCTATAATGGTTAGGTCACCTAGTCTGTCTTTTTCTTTTTTTATATTGAAAAGTTTAGACTTCCTCTTGTTTTTTTCCACCTTTTATACTACCTAGGAGCAACCTCTTGTGTGTCCAACCCTATTACAAAATGTTTGGTGATTGTTGAAAACTTTATAGTTCGTGGGAATGAAAAATGAGCAAAGACACAATGGAAAAATCTTTTTTGGGGAGATACTATTAGGATATGAAGCCCATAAAATGCGCCCACAAATCCAGCCTTCAAGCCTTGCTTTTAGAAGATCGTAAAAACTTCAGTGTTGTACATAATTGTAAATACCTGTAAATATTTCCTTTCTCTCTCTTGTTAGTTACAGGGAATCCCACGCTTCGTCTAGCAGAGTTGGCAAACTGTATATAATTTGTACCCTTTGTTATCAATGATGAAGGTTTTCAGATATTCATTCCTTCATTCCCTTCTGTTACGTTTCTCTGTTACCCGAATGTTTATATGGTATTAGAGCAAACCAGGGAAAATACACACATAAACCTTAACTTGTCAACTTTCGGATCTCAAACCTTTTATCAGCTATGGTAGATGATTCGAGCGAAACCCTTGCAACCGAACAAGCAATAGATACAAACACACTTCAAATCAACTCCAATGACAACCCAGGTTGTGTACTCGTCACATCTCTGCTGGATAGAAACAACTACCTATCATGGAGCCACTCTATGGTAATTGCACTCAAAGCTAAAAACAAACTGGGCATGGTGGGCGGGAGCTGCCCAAAGCCTGA
>JAOTBA010000008.1:5192336-5207221 GCA_025629845.1 Erythroxylum squamatum
TTGTTAATCACTATATCTGTCTTACGTTGCCAGATGTGAGTTCTGAACAGGTTTTTGAGTAGATAAGTGAACTCAAGTTAAACATTAAGTATGTTTGAACTATCATTTATACGGTATTTCTTGAATGAAAGATGTTCAAGTTCAACGAAGAGAATAAATACCGTAGCACATGACTCGTACCATGTGTGCACAACTGACCACAAAAAAGGGATTAATGTAAGTCGCAAAATCTCATCTTACATTGTGTGAGACCTTTGAGGTTGAGAAAAACCTCATCATATACCTTTATGACTTTTTTTTCATTGTTGAGAATTGAATTTATGGTTTGCTACTTTAGGTTATTGCCAAAAGATCATGCAAGATGCGATCCTATGGAATAATTCTAGAAAAACAAATTAAATTTAATTCAAAAGAGAATTGAGAACAGAGGAAGGTCATTTATTTTTTATCATTGATTCGCTTGAAAAGTATTCATAGATGACCATTGTCTCTTTAGTAGAGAACTTGAATACAGTCATAACTCAAGAAACTAAATGAGATCAAAGAAAAATGCAAATGTGAGATATGACTTAGGGTATAGCATACAATGTCTACTCCAGGACACTTAAAGTTCTAAGATCAATTTGTTAATCGAGATGTCATATACTCCTAACAGATATATGGCAATGTGCTCTTGTCGAATGCTGGTCACACCAATTATTGAACAAATATGAGCATTGCAGAGTCTGTTTTTTAATGAGATTAAACCCATCATATATGAGTGGGAGATAATGACTTATATACACCTATGAAGGGTATTAGGGTCAATATCCTTGAAATAACTACCCAAAGGAGTTATATGAATACCATGAAACATCATATACAAACGTCGGTGTATGTTAACTTCTGAAATAGTTTTTTTAATGAGATAAAACCCATCATGTGTGAGTGGGAGATAATGACTCATATACACCTATGAAGGGTAGTATGGTCACTGTTCTTGAGATAACTACCAAAGGTAGTTAAGTTGATTAGAACCCATATGAACGAAACGTTATGCATATGTACATCTCTATGTGTATTTGCTTATTCTTATTCTTCCATCAAATTTACAGACAAAAGAAAATCTCCGCAGCAAAACGAAACAAAAAGTTCTTTAACCAGTATAACTACTACAAGAATCCAAGAACGTGATTCTTTGTTTTATATGCATATGAAATGATCTTGTTTAACATGATCTTTGTGATTGTGTTTTATCTTAATTATTTCTAACAATTCAAGATTAAACATAAACATCAAAACAAAACTCATACACGATTATCACCATTTTTATGCTTTCTCTCACTGCTACAATTTTTTTATAATCAATAACAATCTAAAATCCAAAACAAAACCTATAGCAATATGGTTTTACATCACATTTTTCTGCTATTGTTTCAGTTAAACTCAAATGATCACAAACACCAAAAATAGAATATCATCCACTACTCTCATCACCGAATTGCTTTCTCTTACACGACTCATGCATGCATTCATTTACAATGTTAAAACATCAGCAAAAATCACTTACTTGGTTCAACAAGGTTTCCAACAGTGAGAGTGAATCAAATGTACAGAATAACCAACTTGATGTTGGTATTGGATAAACAAGAAATTTTTTTTGGTGGTGGTGTTTGCGGTGGTGAAGAACAATGAGCTACATAATATTTCTTCCATATAAAGAACATGACTACGTGTATGAATAACACCTCTCTACATATCACCATGCATGTAAGCCATTTATCACCTATATAAGTTGCCACATGTCACACTCCAATTTATCTTTTTTATATTTTTCTTAGTTCAAAATATCCCAATTTTTCAAAAATTTCCTAAAATTCACCAAAAATTCAGAAATAATAATGACACTCTCCAAATAAATTTTCAACACGTATAATCCACGATTCGCATTTTAATTGTTTTTATAAATCAATTATACCCAAAAAAAGTCAATGAATACATATACAATTATTTCATGAATATCAACATAATTCACATATTTAAATATGCCATATGATGAATGAAATGGACTTTGAATTCTTAGTATACTCTCATTTATACTATTTTAAGGTTCTAGCTCTTAACATGAGATATTGGGATGTTACAAAGGAGCAATGCTAGTTCGAAAGAAATTAGACCGGTGTCTTGTTAATGCAGAGTGGCTTAACAAGTTTCCATACTATATGGTCCATTTTGGTGAAAATTTAATTTCTGACAATTCCTTTATGCTTATACAAATGTTTGCAGGCACTAGGGAAGTTGGTGCGCCAGTTCACTTTTTCTCAAGGTTGATTCATATGGACGGTTATTGTGACCTCCTTACTACTTGTTGGTAGCAGGAGATGAGGGGCTTCAAAGCATTCCAGCTGATGCAAGAATTGAGGATACTAAAATAGGAGATAAAAAAGTTTACACGTAGCAAAGTGTCAGATATTTCTGTGATAAAACTCCAACTTAAACAGGCGCAAATGAACTGTTACTCTCAACCGAATATGATGTCTATTTACAGGTAAAGGAAGTCAATCTTCTAAAGGAATACCAAAATGCCTTGGGACTACAAAATGTCATTCAAAAGCAAAAGGCTCGGGTGAAATGGCTTTGGGAAGGTGATACCAATTCTAAATTTTTCCATGCATCAATTATGGCTCGTTAGAATTATAACTGAATATTCGAATTCAAGACAGTAGTGGAGACTTTCACTATAACCAAGGGGAGTTGCACGAGATAACAAAGTCTTATTATGAAAAACTGATGGGACCTGAAATAGTTACCTGGCCAACTACGAATATGAGGAGTCTGCTGGGAAGGGGAATCAAGCCGGAGCGAAAGGCAAAACACATTGCCCCTATTTTAGCATAGGAGATTAGGAACATAGTTTTCAATATGCGTCCCTCCAAAGCCCCTAGTCCGGATGGCTTCTATGCAGAATTCTTTCAACATTCTTGGGACACAACCGGGGCTTTATGTATTGAAGTTATTTTGTAGTTTTTCCAAAATATGAAGCTGTTGTAAGAATTAAACCGAACCTATCTTTGTTTGTTGCCGAAGGCCAAATATCCGACAATTTTAGGGGAGTATCGGCCCATCTCGTGCTACAATGTCATCTACAAAGTGATAGCTAAAGTGCTGGCTAATCATCTGAAACAGGTATTACTGGACGTCATTGATATTACCCAAGGAGCCTTTATACCTAGTCGTAATATTAGGGACAACATTCTTATTATCTAAGATCTTCTAAGAGAATATGGCTCGAGGAGACTGTTGAAGACTTTTATATTGAATATTGATTTTTATAAAGCGTACGACACTGTTAAGTAGAGCTTTATTAGAACTTTCCTCGACATTCTGAACATGCCTTCTGAATTTGTTGACTGGATCATGGAATGTATTTAATCCCCGTCCTTCAGTGTTATGGTCAATGACATTCCATTAAAGATTTTTAGGAGCTCAAAAGGGATACGGCAAGGGGATCCCCTCTCCCCGTATATATTCAGTTTAGTCATAGAGGGATTATCTTGACTCCTACGTTCGCTAATGGCATCCAATGGCAACTTGAAGTATCACTCTAAATGTTCTTACATATAACTCACTCATCTTATTTTTGCAGATGACCTCATGCTACTATGTGCTACAGATGTTAACTTAGTAAATATCCTTATGCAATCGGCAAAGTTGTTCTCAGAATAGTCGGGACTAAGGATCAATATGGAGAAAAGTAGCATGTTTGTTTAAGCTGATGTGCATAATTCAAATGAAATGTGTAACATCACGGGTCTAAACCTCCACCCCCCCCTCTGCGATACCTAGGGCTAACCATTACTTCTGGAAAATTGAAGTTTGCAGAATGTATTCCTATCTTGGAATGTATTAAAGGCAAAATCCTGGCTTGACAAAATTGAATTTTATCTTATACTGGTCAGATCACGTTAATTATCTCTGTGTTGAGTAGTCTCCACACTTATTGGTTAGCAAATACCGTGCTTCCGAGGAAACTCATCAATATTGATCTGCTGCTGAAACATTTTCTTTGGTTGGGTAGTTGTGACTCGGGTAAACTTGCCAAAGTCATCTGGAAGGACATAACAACTCCAAAGAAACATAGAGGTCCCAATATCTTATCTACTGACTAGTATTGCTTAGCAAAAGAATCTGGCAGTTATTCTCTAATAAGGAAGCGTTTTGGACTCGATGGGTACATATTGTCTATCTTCAAAACAACAATTTCTGGCAAATTAAGGCCTCCAGACATTACCCTTGCTATTTCAATGAGCTATTGAAGATGCGCCACTTGATCTATCCCCTGATCAAACATCGAATCAACAGAGGACATAATATATGGTTTTGGTATGACAACTGGCTAGAGGTTAGTCCCTTACTAAACCACCCAGCTTGCTTACGTCTAAGACACCGATTACCATTAGAAGCCAGAGTGTTGAACTTGCTGTAAGATGGTGTACGGAGGGAAGATTTTCGGGGGTTCTATTTACTAAGAGAATATCAACCTACGGCAAGGGATCAATCTCATGGATGCCTCACCCGAGTGGGGTGTTCACCATGGTCTCTTATCACCTATTTTCAGGCAAGACTTACCAGAAGTTGTTAGTGAATATATAAAACTAATTAAGTTGACCTCACACAACAGCTTAAGCTATTGTGGTGAAACGGTTACTTAACATGGTATCAGAGCCTTTGTGACCAAGTAGTCGTGAGTTCAAATCCTACCACCCACCTATTATTCAACACAAGGTAGAGTGAGCCGGTGCAAGTTTCAAGCCCAAAGAGCTTTCACTTGAGGGGGTGTGTTAGTGAATATATAAAACCAATTAAGTTGACCTCACACAACATCTTAAGTTATTGTGGTGAAATGGTCACTTAACACAACCAACCATCTATTTTTTTAGCTAATTGGATGTCTTCAATTGTTTGACTCTTTAAACAGATACAAAAGTTGTTTGTAGAGTAGCATATCCGATAGCTGATTTAAGATAAATAGTCAAGTATAAACGCTTTTATATAGGAGCGTTTTCATGAATCAGCCAAAATTTTAACTATCAAAAGTTAATTGTACCCTTTAATTGGAGTTCCTAGATACTTACGTTTTAGGAACAGTGTTTGTTCTTATAATTATTTTATGTAGTTATAGGTTAGAAATAAAATGTTGACCTTAAATGAAAATGAAAATAGAAAGAATTGTATAAATTTTCATAGATGATGAAACAGTATAGGTGAACATGACTTCTTTAAAATCTAAATTCTTATAAGAATATTTAACGAAATACTGAGATATATAATATTCATGCCTTTATAACTTTTTTAAAGTCATGTCCTCATAAGTCATTTTACACATAAACAGTTAATACTAAACAACTAATTTTATCAAACATCTCTAACAAATAGCTAATGCAATCCGTTGGTCAAATCAACTGATATAATCAGCTATTAGCTAACAGCTGATGCAATCAGCTGATTATCAAATAAGACCTTGGTTTCACGTTTGTACACCAAACGTTATTTAAAAATAGTTTTTTTATTAGTTACGAATAAAGTTGCGTATTATTTAATCTTTTCAAATTTCATGTATCAATAAGATTTATTTTCGATGTTGTTGTTCTTATAAAAAAGACAACCAGTCCAACTTTAAATTAAATTTTGTAATAATAAATAATTATTCGTCCATAAATTTGAGTCGATAAAGTCAATTTAAGGTGCCTATGCAGAGAAAATTATTGAGAGTCCCACATGTGCAAGTGTGCGTAAAACAATGGGTAAGTGTTTAATTTGACAATTGATTCGTTCTGGCTAAAGCTTTGTTCAAAATCTTTAGGAACTTTTCAAACTAAATACACAACGACAAAAATGTGAACAGACTCGTGTTCATTAATCTCCTCTGTCTTTTTCACTTCATGGACTGATAAGAATTTTAGGAGAGCCACACATCAAAAGCTAGCTTATGAGGGTTAAGAGTCCAAAGTCCTTGTAAATTTCATCTCAATTTTGTATTTAACCAATATGAGATTCAAGTTTCATACCTTGCAATGAGATCAAACCGTAACATTAGTCCCCCCATAAGGACCAATGTCCTCATTGGTCACGGCCATGTTGGTCACGGCTGACACTTTCAGGTCACCATTCTATGAGTCACCACTATGAGATCCTTGTTGGTCACAGTCACGTTGGTCACGGCTGGCTGATACCAATTGATAAGGACCAACTAATGGGACAAGAAATTCTTACTTTTTATGTGCTCTCTCGTTTCATTATTCAACTTCAAGCCTATTTAGAAACATTATATAATATTGTTAGTTAATTATATATACAAAACCAAAGAAGACGCTAAATTATAAAAACAAAAAGAAAATCTATAGAGGGAATACAAACTTTAGGGTCTCTACTCTGTTATATATATAGTAATGCCACAATACTAAACCTGTTTTCAGTACATAACATGATGAGCATTTACAGCTTAAACAAGCTATTTCTCATTTCTCAACATGTGTTTAGTATTAACTTGTCAAGTCTTCTTTAAAGTTTTAAAATTATAAGTTAAAATAAAAAATATAAAGTTAAAAGTTTGTTACTTTTATTCCTTTATAAAAACAACAAAGTCCAAGCTTCTTCTTGAGACATCTCGCATTCATCATGTTATATTTTCCTTTCCTCGTTAAGTGAAAGCATCTTTCTCGCACTTCACTCGTCAGCTTATGAGGTCTCCGATCACTTACCTTTCAGAATCCATCATATCGAGAATAAGGATAGTGTTGTAATTTGTAAAGCACAGAATATGATAGTTACATTATTTTTATTGTGTTATCCTATCATTTAATTAATTTTTTTTTTATGAATGTTTAATTGATGTGACTTGCTACATTATTGTGATTACAATAATAAAGACCAAAGATAAGATATTTAGTTTGATTGAGACTATTATTAAAATATCAAAATATTGTTTTATGTGTTTTTAATAAATTAAAACTATATCTGAATCTTAATGCAAAAGGGAACCTTTGGCGTAGAGCCAAGAATTCTTATTGGCCAGTATAGTCTTGGACGTAGGCTAGATAATCTCCACTTGGTATTTAGTAAAATCAAACCAAAAAGCTCAGGTCTGCTGGCCCCAAAAGAAATGTACAACAGTGGACTTATTCAGGGGAAATGAAGAAGATCTGGTAAAATAGGAGAGGGGGACCAGTGAGAGGAGTCGTCTTAAGTAATATCGAGAAGAGTTAGAGAGAAGAAAGTCATTAATTAAAAAGCTAAAACACAACTTTTTTAAAATTTAGGGATTTGTTTTTGTTGTGATCGCCTTTGGATTTGGGTTTGGCAGAAGTGAAAAAAACCCATGATACTGGCTGGCCCCTACTTCAGACAGGAGCGACAGTTGAGGCCACGAGGCTACCGTGTCGATTGGAGTGGATAGTCAGATGGCATTTGTTCACGTGTCAAAATTTGATTAGCGGGAACTCCAAAAGCCACGTGCTTGGGGGGCTTTGTCTCACGTGGGGCTTGGGACCGTCTCCTAATTGTGTTGTACTGGCTGACAGACATAAATAGCTAAGGTTCCTTTACTTTTTCCGCGATGATAATTATAGTAGATAGTGCCTGTCAATTCCATATTCGCTCACAATCACAATCCCTCTCTGCCACTTGAATTCTTCTCAACAGCTCCTTTCTCTTCTCTTATATAATCCTTCCTTCTACATAACAAGCTGTGTATTACAGGAGGATGAGGCGGTTTTCCAATATGTTGCCTTTATCTGCATTTGCACCTGCACCTTACTAGTGTTCTTAATTCCATAGCCATTTAGTCTATACGAAGATCAAGTGAAGATGGAAAAGAAGCACTTAGGTGCAGGTGTAGGTGCAGGTGAAAGCCATTTTGGTCTAAATTTATTTCCTAAATGAGCCGTAGTTTCTATATTTCTTTTCGTGTACGTAGCTCGTAGATCTTTATGCATGTTCAAGCACATCGAAGATGGAAAAGAAGCACATAACTTCAGGTGTAGGCGCAGGTCAGTGCCATTTTTGGCTGTTAATCTAAATTTCATTGCGAAATGAACCCGTTGTTTCTCGGAATTTTCTTTGTGTAGCTGGTAGATCTATATATGCATGTTCAAGCACATCTAAGACCTCATTATTTGATAGCATCTACAGTTTTATCGACCTAAGTAAGAGAGGAATGTCGATTTGGGGTCTTCAAAGTAGAACAGTCCGATATCGACCATGTTGTGGTGCTCATCAAGACTTTGTTGAAAGCTCATCAATTTGAAGGATTGTACTGAGTACGGGTTGTCGATCTACCAACATAGGATCTCTCTGAGCGTTTCTTAGGGATTTTGAAGAAGGATAGATATACGAATCTCCACTCTCTATAACTAGGGCTTCTCAATATACATCAAGTCTACACACTTCTGTCTCCTCTTGCTCTCTTTCGGACACAAACACACGCTCCACACACATATAGACTAGTATAATGCATATTTTTAGGCTAAATACCAGAAAGGGAAACGCTGTAAGAAATAACGGAACTTGTCCTCTGAACTGTGGCTTCAGCGAAACTCACACTCGTACCCTTGGGTTAATAAACCCTAGGTTGCTTTCTCTATGCGAACCTTTATCTAAGAAGACTTTAACCTGATTATCTCTCCGTGGTTCATCTCTACAACCCTTTTAACAACCCTTTTAACAAACCTTTATGTCTTCAAATGAACTGCGTGAGAAAGCACAATAGACGTCTAATGAAGTAAGTGGGAAAACGGTGTTCTCTCTAGACCTCTATTCTTGAACATGTTATGACGGTCGGGCAATTGAACCATAACCTGAGATAAGTTCCGTGTCTTACCCTAAAAGGCTTGCAAAGTGCAATAGAGTCAGCAATGGTAGGCGCAGATAACAAAAGGGGGAGTTTATTAGTAAATGAAAAGTAATAATATTGAACAAAATCTAGGTTTATACAAGAATTGAATACTGTGTGTAAACCCCAAATAACATTTCAGTAGCCATTCAAATGTCAACAGATTCTTAGATTTGATTGAGAGGATCAAATATATTGTCTGCTATGTTAACTAGTCTCTTTCTTCAAGTCGTGGAAAGTTTCTTTCTATCCATTCTCAGTCAGCTAAAGTTATATATTTAATGATTCTTGTCTGTAGGGTAATCTGATTTCTGTTATATACCTGAAGAACAGTTACACATCACTATACATACAGCTAATCCTAGTAAAAAGTTCCTGTATAAGTTGACCAGGGTTGTTCTATGGATAAGTTCCCATATAGGTTAACCAGGGTCATTCCATGGATATACTCCTCCTAAATAGGTTAACCAGGGTTATTGCATGATTCAGAAAGCATTTTCGTTAGTAACAAAGTAATATTATGTAATATTACTATAATTAACCAACCATGTTTCTGATATTTGGAGCATTTCGAGATCAAAACAGCAAATACTTTTCAGTTTGAACACTTTCTCACCACACTCATCTTAACCTGAAACCGCAGACTGTTGCAGAATGAGTGTTTCACTTGGTCCATTCCAATTTAACGTACTATTTTCCTCCGAGCTAGTAGGCAATTGTCTTACGTTCATGGAAGAATTTAACGGTAAGGAAGTCTACAACATCTTACAAGGAATACTGGCTTGAGTCTACAAGGATAAGTAGACATCTACAGCTTGTTTGTTAATTTTGGACATATTATTTGAAGAAACTTCTGAAATACAAACTATTTATGGGCATTTTGATCTACATAAGATATCTTCAAACCCTTAAACAAGGTAGCCTCTATATTAGAATTCATTTCCATAATTTCCCTTCGTATCACTAAAATTTTCCAAGTCTCTGTTAGGAAAATGTGGTTTCTTTTGTATGGTTTTCATGAGTAATAATTATAATAGATAAGTATATAAATCAATAATATTTGATGGATGAAGTTAAACGATGTTTTCTTTTATTTTGTAATACCATACCTGATCATACTTCTTTTCAGTGACGCAGATTACATACACAACTATCTACCATTTCGAATTCTTTAACATCCTTCCTTCTCATTGCTTTATTCTTTTTATTGGAAATTACTTCCTCATACTTGATTACTAATTGAACATCTTCTCGTAAGTTTTACTGCATCACGTCTATATCTTTAACTAACCAGTCTAAGTTCTTAAACATAATCGCATGATTCGACAACAATATATAAAAGTCTTATGTTTTTGCAGCCTATTTATATGATCTCGTCACAACTTTATATTTGTTAGGAGAGACAATAAAACAAGAACAAGAACACAGCTCTCCAAAGAGTCAACTAAATACCAACATCAAAGTACTTAAATCAAGTTTAGTCGGATAATATTAGTATGAGAACAAAAACGCTGGTATGGGCGCTTGGCTATCGACGTGTGGTCTTCGAAGCGGATTCTTTAGAAGTTATTAATATTCTTTTTTCTTCAAATATAGTTAAGTATGATACCAATTCTTTGGCGGCAGGTATCCGAGGGTTAACTCGTCAAACATGGGAGATGCAAATTCAGCATATCTATTAGGAAGGGAACCAGTGTGCCGATCGACTAGCTACTCAAACCTTTTTATCCAAGCCAGGACTGCAGCTTCTCCAGGAGCCTCTGATGATCGTTATGAATTTCATCCATCAAGATATGAAAGGAGCACTCTACTGCAGAACTCTGTGTTAGTGGGGTGTGCGGAATAGAGTGGAGTGTGTTTTGTTTTGTTTTGACTTTTATCCCTTGTAACAAAAAAAAAAACTCAATAAAGAATGAATCACAAAGATTTACGCAAAAAGCCTTCTGAACTAAAAGGTAAAATTACGGACTAAACCTACAAGCAAATTCACTAATTACCGATAAAAATTTACAAAATTTGGTCTCTCACTTATAACAAGAAGTTATCTCATAAAATTTCATGATTGAAAACAAAGTTGATATGCTAATCAACAAACTCTTAACCTGATCTCAAAATCAATTAAATAAAGATGAGAATCAGAAACTATTTGCTGTCACTACCTGTTTTCTTTCCCTTTTTAGTATTTTTACGCCTCTAAATGAACAAACCTATGTCTTCTCTTTTTATATATCCCTGATTTTTTGCATCATACACAATCAGATACATGGCTGTGTAACGTGTCATGTAATCAGATACATGACACATTATGCTTCAATAACTACTCGAGAGACATCCTCACAAGCTTAATACAAAGCTTATGTTTGCTTCTAAAAACCGCTTTAGTTAACATATTAATTAGAATCATTCAAGTTTGTATGAATCTTCTTTAACATCAATTATTGCTCTTTAATCACAGACCTTAACCAATAATATTTGACATTTATCTGCTTTGTGCGTTAATGATACATAATATTTTTGCTCAAGTCCATAGCACTTTGACTATCACAAAATACTACATAGTCTTCTTGCTTCACATCCAACTCTTTAAAGAAATTTTTTCAACCAAAGTACCCCCTTACGAGCTTCCACTATACCTGCATACTCTACTTCATTCATAGATAAAGTTATACACTTTTGTAGCTCTGATTGTCATGAAATGACTCTCCCTTGTAAACTTGAATAGAAAACATGAAGTAGATTTTCTCCCATAAAGATCTCCAACCATATTGGTATCCATATAACCTTCCAAAATTGACTTCCCATTACCAAAACACAAACTCCATTTTGAAGTACCTCTCAAGTTTCTTAAAGTTTGTTTCACTGCTTTCAAGTGAATATTTTTTGGATTAGAGAAAGATCTGCTCACTATCTCAGCAGTCTGTGCAATATTTGGCCTTATGCACAGTATTACATATATCAAAAACCTATTGTAGATAAGTATAGAATAGAGGACCTATCATCTTTCTCCTTTTCTGTTGAAGGATATGCACACTTATTCAGCTTGAAGTGAGGTGTCAGTGGCGTGCTAACTGACTTTGCATGCTTCATATTGAAACTTTCTAACATCCGTTCAATATATCTCTCCAGAGACAACCACAATCTCCTGCTCTTCGTATCTTGCGTTATCTCCATGCCCAAAATCCAGTTTACAGGTCCCAAATCTTTTATATCAAAAGGTTTAGCAAATGTTCCTTCAACTTTTGGATTCTTTAAACATCTTGACCTACAATCAATATATCATCAACATATAGAAGAAGAATGATAAAGTTATTACTTATGAATTTCTTAAAATACTCACAAGCATCAACATAAGTCTGTTTGTAACCATGATCCATCATAAAAGAATCAAACTTCCGATAGCATTACTTTGGAGGTTGTTTTAACCCATATAGGCTTTTCTTTAACTTGTAAACCAGAATTTTCTTATCTTTAGCTCTGAAACCTTTGATTGCTCCATGTATATCCCCTTTTCTAATCTCCATGCAAGAAGACTTTTTTAACATCCAATTGTTTTGAGTTTAAGATCCAAACAGGTAGTGCTATATGTAATATGTAATGGAACCTTAGTTACGTATCCTGAGTCAAACGTGAAAGGGCAAGAAACGAAAAAATGCAGAAATTACTTGATTTCAGTCTCCATAACTTCAAACGAGCTTTTCGTAGTCGAAACGAGCTCGAATTCACCGCCGTCTTTAAGAGAACTGCTCTTCGGGACACAGGTAAGGTCTTTCTACAGTTTTTTCAAACCGTAAGCTCTCTTAACGGGTCAAAGAATCTTTATGCTTACGATTGATATATGAGCAACTATAACAAACCTTAATCTGTATATATAGCTTCCATATCGGACTTTCCTATCACAAGCTCGATATAGGCCCGGTCCATACTGATTGAGATCCTTTTTTCACCCGGACTTCGACCCATTGATTTACATCATTTATTGAGCCACTTTATTATCTTTATCTGGATCAAATTACTTAACTTAACCGATAAATTATTGAAAAACTTAAAAATGTAATTAATAGTTGTCCAACTTTATGAAAAAAAGACAAAATTGTCTTACATTCTCCCCCTTGGACAATGCATTAATTACAGTTTTAACCTAAGTTTAAAAATAATTAAAAATTCAATTAAGCCACGCTACTAAATTAGTCGACTAGGTTTAAAAACAAAACATTTGATCCAAAGTTAATGAAAGTCCAAAAAAAATTCTGTCCTGCAAGGCTTTCGATACTAAAAAGTATCAAATACATGTGTCATATGTGACACAGATCCAATACAATCACGTATACCTAATACCTCATTAACATCAATAGAAAAATGGAGTGTGGCAAACTAGGATGATACCTTTATGATCTAAATTATATCATCTTCGTTTGTAGGTCTCGATTTCTCCAACTTTATGTTAAACCGCATATTCTAAACTACATTAGAGAAATCTTGTTTTCTCTCACCGAATGCTAAACTGCATTAGAGACAACCTTTATGATCTCCAACTGAATGTTAAACTGCATTAGAGAACCTTTATGGGATTGAAAAATTATATCCCCCTATGTCATGTTAAATTTATGGATATCCGTACTAAACTGTATGTATCAAAATGAAATAGGCACAAGTCAATCTGTATATATACCTAATGAAATTTAAATGCTTAAAATTGACACAAGTCTTAAGACTTTCATATGTATTATGACAATGTATGATAACACATATTATTTAGGATAAATGATGATCATCTCTATTGATGAACCATCATACTGTCATAATACATCAAAAATGTACAAATGTATATGAAGCAAACATAACGATCCCCTAACTAATAGTGTCTAAAGACGTCAAAACCTATATACTTGTATTTCAAACACAAGCGAGTGGAGTTCTTTAGTTAAAGGATTGACTTACAGTTCCTCAGTCCTTAAATGCTCCAAACCTTAATGTCATCTTTTTATATCAACTCTTTTATGGCCAAATAATTGACCTTTAAATGCTAAAACCCTGTGATATTCTTTGTTGTTATTAAACAACATAGCAACAAGATTATCACAGTACAACCCAATGAGTCTAGCCACTGAATTAACCACAGACAACTCAGAAATGAAGTTTCTGAGTCAAACCGTCTGTGAAGCAGCCCATAGCATGCATTCTGCATGCATAGTCAAAAAATTTACCCGTGTCTACTTGACACACTTTCACGACATTGTATCATATGCAAACTTAAAACTGTAACCTTAAGTGGACTTTCGATCATCCGAACACATGGCTAAAATCTGAATTTGAATTCCCTACGAGGTTTAGTATGTTAACCTTTCTATATGTCAACATATAATCTTTAATTCCCTCTAGTATCTCAACATTTGCTTAACTGCACTCCAATGGTCCACACCTGGATTAACCAGATATTAACTAAATAGTCAAATGGCGAATGCAATGTCCTGCCTAGTATATAGCCGAGCATACATCAGGCTATCAATCGAACTAGAATATGGAACATTCCTCATAACCTCCATCTTTACTTTATTCTTTGGATACTGTACCAAATATTATCTCTCACTATGAGAGATAGATGCCACAACAGGTTTACAGTTAACCGTATTAAACCTTTGTAACATATACTTAATGTATGCACTCTGTGAGAGGTCTGGTGAGTTTTGAGATTTGTCCCAGTGAATCTGAATACCTAGGATAGAAGATGCTACACCAAGGTCCTTCATGTCAAACTTATTGACCAAAAGTTGCTTAACCTCATACAATACGGTCAAGTAATTTGACGTGAGCAATAAATCATCCACATGCAGTAGTAGGAAGATAATTTTGGTTGAATATTACAAGCCTTCTGGGCTCCCTCCCTCGAGCTGTCAAGTGGATTCGATGTGAAGCAAAGGGTGCCCTCTTCCGCAGCAAAACCATCCGCATTGCTTTCCTATGTACCGTGTATACCATCTGGAACACTAGGAATGCCATGATTTTTGATGATGCTTCT
>JAOTBA010000008.1:5207321-5229390 GCA_025629845.1 Erythroxylum squamatum
CTAGGATGATACCTTTATGATCTAAATTATATCATCTTCGTTTGTAGGTCTCGATTTCTCCAACTTTATGCTAAACCACATATACTAAACTGTATTTGAGAAATCCTATTTTCTCTCACCGAATGCTAAACAACATTAGAGAAAGCTTGTTTTCTCTCACCAAATGCTAAACTGCATTAGAGAAAACCTTTATGGTCTCCAACTGAAAGCTAAACTACATTAGAGAACCTTTATTCGATTAAAAACTCATGTCCCCTATGTCATGTCAAACTTTATGGATATCTGTATAAAACTGCATGCGTCAAAATGACATAGGCTCAAGGTCAATCTGTATATGTGCCCAATGACCTTTAAATGCTTAAGATCGACACAAATCTTAAGAATTTTATATGTATTATGGCAATATACGATAACACGTATTATTGAGGGTAAACTATGACCATCTTTATCGATGAACCATCATACTATCATAATACATCAAAATGTACAAGTGCACATGAAGCAAACATAACGATCCATTAACTAACAGTGTCTAAGTACTTCAAAACACCCATACTGTATATTTGTGTTACAAACACAAGTGGGCAAAGTCCTTTGGTTAAAGGATCGACCAACATTTCCTCAGTCCTTAAATGCTCCAAATCTTAATTTTACATTTTCGTATCAACACCTTTATGGCCAAATAATTGACCGTTAAATGCTAAGACCCTGTGATATTCTTTTTTGTTGTTAAACAACATAATAAGAAGATTACGACAGTATAACTGAATGGATCTAACCACTGAATCAACCTAGACAACTCAAAAATCAAGTTTCTGATCTAAACCGTATGTGAAGCAGCCCCATAACATGCACTATGCATGCATAATCGAGAAAGTTACTTGTATCTACCTGACACACTTTCACGACATTGTACCATCTACAAACTTAAAATTATAATCTTAAGTGAACTTTGGATCATCCTGGCACATGGCTAAAATCTGAATATGAATTCCCTACGAGGTTTAGTCTGTTGACTGTGCTATATGTGAACATATAATCCTTAGTTCCTTTAAATATCTCAACACTCGCTAGACTGCATATCAATGGTCTACACCTGGATTAACCAGATACTGACCAAACATTCAAACAGTCAATGCAATGTCCCGCCTAATATATAGCTAAGCATACAACAGGCTATCAACCATACTAGTATACGAAACATTACTCATAACCTCTCTCTTTACTTTATTCTTTGGATACTGTGCCAAAGATTATCTCTCACTATAAGAGGTAGGTGCTACGACAGGTTTACTGTTAATCGTATTAAATCTTTGTAACACATACTTAATATATGCATTTTATGAGAGGCCTGATAAGTGTTGAGATTTGTCCCGGTGAATCTGAATACTTAGGACAAAAGATGCTACGCCAAGGTACTTTATGTCAAAGTTCTTGACCAAAAGATGCCCTTTGACCTCATAGTACAAGCATCTTTTTAATTTTATCTTCTATGAAGCTGAAAGAGGTCATAATCTCATCAACTGTAAGGTATCACTTTTAGGAGGTTTGATATAAACTATATATTGATCTACTTAACGTGCAAACTATGTTAGTTCTATTTGGATCCTGAAATCCTTCAGGTTATGCCATATAGACCACTTCATAAAGGTCTTTATTTAGGAAAGTGGTTTTGACAGTTATCTAATATAATTCTATATCATCATGAGCTACAATTGCCTTAATCACTCAAAATGTATCCTACGAGCATACGAGAGAAAAGGTAGCATAAAGTCAACCTTTCTTCATGAGTGAATCACTAAGCAACTGAGCAAGCCCATAAATTGCCGAACTTTATTTCGAAATCCTTTAAGTCTAAAAACTTAATTTACAACTGACGGGTTTGTAGTTCCGATGCAAAACAACTAGCTCCCAGACCTTACTATGCTTCATGGCTTGCATCTCATCTGTCATTGCATCCCACCATATATCTGTTTTGGGTCCAGAAACAACTTCTGTAAAAGTAAATGGATCTGTAACATGTCTAATAGCATAGTCATGTTCACCTGATAGACTATGCAATCAGATGGGATAATAGGTGGTCTCACTCTAGTGGATTTACCTAACTGTATTAGATCTTGTACCTCCAGGAACTACTGTGTGTACATGTATTGATTCCTGTTCTTATACAGTCATGATACAGAGACTTAGATCCATCGGATCTAACTGTATGAGTAGCGGGTACATGATAACTGTAGTATCCATTCTGCTATCATCCGAAGGGTCAATGAGTTCACCATCATTATAGACATTGTATTTCAAAAACTTAGTTATTTGTGATTCCACTATTCTGGTCCTACCTTCTATACAATAAAAGTTGTAGCCTTAAAATGGTCGAGATATCTTATTAAATAGCAATGAACGAAACGAGCATGCAATCTTTCATTATAAGGATTATACTATCTCAGTAGGGCAGACCCATACACGAATGTGTGCAAGACTGGATTTTCACACTTTTAGATAATCAGGTAGAATAGCCCTGTTCTACATCGACTTCCTCAAGTCCTTTAGGGTGCGGTTATGCTTTTTAACAACACACCATTTAACTTAGAACTACTCGGCATAGTGAGTTAAATTGCTATTCTAACTGATTTCAAACATTTGGCAAACAGACCTTTTAAAATCTTGAAACACCATGTTTGCCATAATATTCTCCTCTACGGTCAAATCTGACTATCTTGATAAATTTTCTCAATTGGTTCTCAACCTTCAGTCTTTAAGCAAGAACATATAATTGTAATGAGAATGATAATCTACAAATGTTAGAATACATTTATAATTGCACAATGCAATTGTATAAGGTCTACTGGTATCTTTATGTATCAGACTCAACAAGTCAGAAGCATAATTTAACCTCAATATCCTTATTAGTCAACTTATCCCTGCAACAGTCAACACATGTTCCTAGATCATTATAATCTAGAATTGAGAAATGTTTTCCTTGATCAATCTCTCAGCCCTAGCTTTGGAAATGTGGCTTAAACTTTTATGTCACACCATGTACGACTTCTCATTCATCAGGGTTCTTCATTTCATAACTTGTTTGGCAAGATATGAAGAATCATATATCGAATTCGGGGTAAGACACATTCTATACAAACCATATGACAAGAAAGTTGTAACATTATATTTTACATTAAACAACAACTGTACAACAGAAGCATTAAATACAAAACATTAACCCTCTTTGTTCAAAATTGATCAAAAGATCACATATAAAATGTGAAGTGTAAAACCCAAATGAACCTTACTATAAGGTTTAGTACATATATTCCCTATAGATATTACTTCTACTTCTTCATTACTATGAACCATCAGTTTATCCTTTTCTTTATTGGACTTTATCCTAGATATGAACCCTTGCATTTTGGAAGCACCTTGATCAGATGCTCCACTATATATAGCCACCAAGTACTTAATGCGACTATTGGAGATTCATAAATTGATAAGCCAAGGAGTTACCTGATGGTCTCACTCATTCCTTTTAGGCCTTATACTGTTAGTTTCTTTATGTCATGTGGACCTTTACCAGCATTGGTTTGATCAACATCAGCATGTGGAGAAGATTTGAACTTTCTACATTTGAACTTAGCAGGCTTCATCTTTGCCTTCCCTTTAGTTTCTTCGAGGGCTGTAGGAGTAGCAAACTTGAGTTTCTCCTCCTCAACAACGCAATGAACTATCAACGTGTTGAATTCCCATTCCTCATCCAGCGAATAATATGTCATCACCAGATTATCTAGTGAACAATGAAGACATTAGAAAGATGAATGTTTAACATCTTCAGTCTACTGTGAAGATGAATCATTCTCGATATGTACTTCATTACTCCCCCTTCTCCTGTATATCTCATGGAGAATAATTCTTTCATCAAGGCACTTGTCTTAACATTAGGTGAGACTGTGTACCTCTCGGAGACATTACCAAGAAACTCCTTCGCTATGTCTGTGTCTGGAAGTCCACTTCGCAGATGGTCATCTGACATAATTTGTTAGACCGATCCCAGGCTTCATAGGCTGCTTTATGAGCTCTCGAGCTCATAGATGTACGTGGAGATGACCTGTTCGTCCGTATGGCCATATCAACCTCAGCTATCTCCACAACGTTCAATACATCCTCTGTCTACTTCTTCGTATTAGCTTTGAGTATCACTGTTATCCTACATTTGTGCTGATTTAAACTATCATTTTATAGTCACCTTTTTGGTCAATAAAATCAGTGTCCACACACGTGTTGACTAGTGTCTGGCACGTACGCGCCCAAAGGTCTCCGTCTTTCCAATCAAAAGATGACAATTTCCAATGAGTTTCGGGCCCATTTTTCACACTCACTGGCTCGTTTTTACCCTGTTTCTCAAGGCTAAACACATGTATACTACTTTCATGTAATAAAAAGCAAGAAAAAACTGAGAAACAAAAGTTAAATCTCCAAAAACCTTATAAAGAGAAAATCGAAAAATCTTCGTTTTTAACCACCTAATCACGTCACCACTCTGATACCATGTGTAATACATAACGGTGCTTTAGTTGCGTATCCCGGATCGAACGTGAAAGGGGCAAGAAACGAATAAATGCAAAAAATACCTGATTTTGATCTCCATAACTTCAAACGAGCTTTCTGAAGCCGAAACGATTGTGAATCAATCGTCGTCTTTATGGGAGCTGCTCTCCGGGAAGTGGGTAAGGTGTTTATACAGTTTTCTCAAAACGTAAGCTTTCTTAACGGATTAGAGAATCTTTGTGCTTACAATTCATATATGAGTAACTGCAGGAGATCTTAACTTTTACATTTAACTTCCATATCAGGCTTCCCTATCACCATGGACGGATCCACATTGGGGGCAAGTGGCGTCACTTGCCTCCATTGCTTCCAAAAAGTTTCATGTAAAAAAATTATTATTTTAAGTTTTGATCCCATAAAAAAATTAAATTTTGCTCTCATTAAAATTTTGCCCCCACTCAAAAACATTTCTGGATCTGTCTATCACAGGCCTAATATGGGCCCGGTTCACACTGATTGAGATCTATTTTCTACCTGAACTTCGACCTATTGATTTAGATCATTTATTAGACCGCTTTATTATTTTTATTTGGATCAAATTACATAACTTAACTGATAAGTTATTGAAAAATCATAAAATGCAATTGATAATTGTTCAACTTTATAAGAAAGGACAAAATTGTCCTACACTGTATGAGTTAATGATTAATATTTTCAATCGGAGAGAAGAGAATCTTCCAGTAGCCATTCAAAGGTTTTCGTTCTTTCCCTAGAGAATGTAACTTATGATTTCTGTAAAATATTTTCCAATTCAATTGGATGCAAAACTTTGTAAACAGGTCAAAATTGTATTCCAAGTCTTTGACTAAGTTTTTAGTAATTTGAACAATATCTACTATGTTTTTTCATCCATAAAACAATCTCAAATTGGTATAGACAATAGAGTGCAATGTAAAAAGAAATAAAATGCACTCAAAGATAAACAAGAAGTACAATTCATGATTGGTTTGGATGGTAATTGAAATATGATGGTCGAATAATACTAGGGAATGAAATCAACATTGCATTATTTTTTTTCTTCATTTAATCGCATTATAGTTAAACACACCAAAGTATGACTCAAAATTACTTCCTGAGTCTGAGTTATGCCCTGAAAGAATCAGACTGTCTTGTTCCAATATTAACTTGGAATTCTGGTTATCTTATGAGAAGTCCCGATGTCCAACAACGAATTGTTGCTTTGGAAATAAATATACAACATCATAACTTGGATTTGACTTTTTCAATGAGCTCTCTCCTCAGGATTTTTCCTGAAGCAGATTTGGGGACGCTGTTAATGAATGTCACTCTACGCAATCTTTTGAAAGGTGCAACCTGCAAAACCAAAAAAGTGTTAAATATACACTCAAGGCCGTTCCTGGGTGTTGAGCCTTTCAAAATCCAAATGTTAAAAGTACTCTTTTACATGGTAAATGCTTCGACAAACGAATGATAGATCGATCCCTCACACAATAAAATTAAAAAAAGAAAAAGATATAAGCATATTCTGCTCATTGCGTTTACGAATCTGATCTTTTTTTTTCCCCCGTTTATTTACTGCTTCCATACCATTTTCCCCCTGATTCAAGCATATAGGAGTTCAGCCACAGCTTGAAGAATCAGATTACATATTTTAAATTGGAAGCAAACGCATAATTATAGTTTAGGAAAAGAATGAAGCCGATGATGCGGGACCCCTGACCCTGAGAATTCAGATTACAGTACTAACAGTGCGCCAAGTATCCCTAAAAAATCGTTTACCTGATCCGCAATAAATTTCTTTACATCTTCTTCAGTAAGTGAACTCTTGGGCGAGCGCACAACATATGCTGCTGGAACCTCACCAGCCTCAGCATCCGGAAATCTACAGATTGTGTTACCAAAACATCATTGGGATGAAGTTGTGAGAGAACCTAAAATCATGCTATTTATTTGGATTTAGTTAATTCATCCAAGTATAAACGAATGTATATGCAACTTACGGGATCACAACAGCATCCAATATTTCAGGGTGAGACACAAGCAGGCCTTCAAGCTCAGCTGGTGCAACCTAGCAGGAAGTAACCAGGTAGCAAAATGGTCAAATAGTTGCCAGTGCCACTAATGCCAAATCATCAAAGTATATTCGATATTTTTTACTGATTGTACATTGCTAACAATTAGTTTTTATTGTCAAATAAAGAAATTTTCATTTAATTTTTTTTTTATGATTTAAAATATTATTAACTATCCATATCCGTCAATAAATTACTTGAAGCACATTCAGTGTTTACTCTGGGAGGAACACGTACCTGGAAACCTTTGTACTTTATTAGTTCTTTAATTCTATCAACAACAAAGAGAAGTCCATCCTCGTCAAAATACCCCATATCTCCTGTGTGTACCCAACCATTATTATCTATGGTCTGCTTAGTGGCCTGTGGATTATTTAAATAACCTGTAATGGATTTCAAACATGATAAGAGATGATAAGGCTTGGAAGAAGTCTGATAACCTACTCACCACATCCGAAAAGCTAAGACAATTACGGAGGAAAATACTTTCTATCTCTTGCCAAAGGAACTTTAAAAAGTCAAGGAAAGGGGGGAAGTGATTACAGAATATAGTAGATAACAAAGACAATATAGTACAGTTGTTTCTCCTATAAAGATTACTGTAGCCTAACATCGAGGTTACTATTATAGCAAGCCGAAACTCAATCAGAAGTTGAGAAGAATAATGGACGATCGGATTCACACCTCGCATCATATTGGGTCCACGGACCCATATTTCCCCTAATTGGTTAGGAGGAAGAGGCTTCAAAGTGTCCACACCAACTACTTGTGATTCCACTCCTGCAGCAAGTTTTCCAGCTGACCCAGTATGCCGGACACCCACCCTAGGATTTTCCAACGAAATGATGCCACAGGTTTCAGTCATACCATAACCCTGAAAAAAACAGAGGAGCAGCAGTTAGGTTTAGTTTCATGATGAAAATGCAAGTTGTTTCTAGGAAATCTGAGGTTCACATCTCAATCAAAGATACTGGTAACTACCTGCACAACCTGAGCATGCGGAAAGTTTCTGGCACATTCTAGCATCAATTCTTTCCCCAGAGGAGCTGCACCAGATCCAATATGCTGTAGCGAAGAAAGATCGTACTTTTTAAGAACAGAAACCTGTTTAGCCAAAGCCAGGATTATGGGAGGCACAGCCCACATATTAGTCACTCGATACTTCTCCACAGCCCTCAAAACCATTTCGAAATCGAACTTCCCCATTGACACAAGCGTACTGCCCTTCTGCAACTGCGAGTAAGTGACCACTGCCAAGCCAAAAACATGAAACATGGGCAAGAAACAGAGAAGCACGTGGTGCATTTCACCAGCCACTTCTTGGTCCATAGCGACCATTAGTGACGCAGCGATGAAATTCCCATGAGTCAAGATAACTCCTTTACTCATCCCAGTCGTTCCTGAAGAATATAGAAGCGCGGCTACATCAGTTTGCTTCACATTACACTCAGGGAATACGGATTTTGACCCTCCCAACTGAACTAGATCATGAAAACTTCGGATTCCTGAATTGGGAATTGCAGAAACAGGTTCCTTGGCACCTAGGAAAACAGTTGGTAAATTGAAGACTTTAACTTTGCTCCATAACTCGGGAACTGTGATGACCAACTTGGGATTTGCGTCTTTTATCTGTTTAGACAGTTCGGTTGTTGTGTACAGAGGATTGGCGGTTGTTGCAATTGCACCAATTGATGTGATGGCCAAAAAACAGATAGGGAATTGATATGAATTAGGAGAAAAGATGAGAACCACGTCGTTTTTAGAGATACCCAGATGGCGTAAGCCATGAGCGACCTTGATAACGGTGGACTTGAACTCTGCAAAAGATAATGTGATTGATGAATCAGCATCAACAAGAGCTGGTTTGTGGGAGTAAGAACTGGAATTCCTAAACAAAAAGGAAACCATAGACAAATTGGGATCTTTAGGGACGACGATAGTAGGTCTCGTAGACCTGTAAATGCCATCACGACCATATCCAGATTTCTCCATTGCAATCTAAGAAGAAAGTGTTTCAGGGGTTGAACTTTCAACTAATCGTTAAGAGATTGCTTACATTGAAGGTTCATGGCATGTGCTCCTCTTTATATTTATATCGTGAGATCTTGGCTTTTACCTAAGATGGTGACATTAAAAACTGATAACGTCTCTACTTTGTAGTTTAGCAAGATATGATAAGATCACTATAAACAAATATCTGGACATACAATTTGCGATAGAATTCTCAAAAGCATAAAAATGGTCGATTAGTTTGGCAGTTAAGACGAGTCAAATTTTGTGGGGGAGATGAGTGCTGTTCATGCTGATGTGATGGGCATGACATTAGCTAAATTTACGCTAATGTAATTTAATAATTTAGGTATTCATTTTGATATATAACATGTAATAAGAGATCTTAACAATGATTTATAAACTAAAAATATTCTAATACAAAATTGGAAATATTTGATAATTATCATGATTTATGCTTTACTTAGTAGTATGTAACATTTAAAATTCTCTTGTTATGTGTTCCAAAGTCGTACAATAATTATCAAATTAGATATTAAATTACATTAACAATCAAATATAATGTTAATTAATTAGAATCAAAAAATGACTTGCGGCCTACAGTATTTAAGACGAAAAGGATAGAACATGAAACGTGTGGTATCAGCAAACATTTGACGGCTTCCGTGTCTCTCTTTACTAAATTTTGCCAAATGCCTAATATTTGGCGGTCCAAGGGATTTAAGAATTCATAATGCCAACACAGATAACTTGTTTTGATTCAGTTTGATTTGGATTCAATTATTTAAATTTGTTTCTGACTTTCTTCGGCTTTATCTTGATCTGCGGAACTTCTTTCTGGCACAGGCGTGTCGTCGCTAGGTCTGTTGTAGATGGATTTGACTGAGCCATCTCTCAGAGTCTGCAGAATCGGAGGAGTCGTCGTATGACCGTTTGAACATTTCCATTAAGAATCAAAATGGCCATTTGATTCCATTTGGAGACTTTTAAACAGTATCCTTCTAGTGTAATACTTTTCCAAAGGACATCAGCACGCCACCTAATTGTACACCCCATATAGGCATAAGACACTCATTTCGTAGATAATATGCAATACGAGAAAAATCAAATAAGTTAAAAGGTTATTTATATTTTAAATTTATATAATTTTTTAATATTAATTAGAAACAAAAAACTATATCTGTCAAATATAAAAATTAAATATTGTCATTAATCTTGTTCACATAATTCATATACAAATGAAGTTCTTTCTCATTAAATAATATGTATAATTTTTTAATAAATTAAAAACTAAAACTTCTAAAATTATTCCTAATAATAATAAATGACTAATCCATCAAATTTTTATTTTAGACTATATATTTTGATTAGAATTGTAATAATGTATTCATAAAAATATTTCGTATGTTAATTTTAATGAGCCCAATTTATGTGTCCCCGTGACCTAGACATACCAAAATTATAGACTTGTGTAACATTTAAACTTTAAAATATAATTTATCTTAAACTAAAAAAAGCTGGAATATATGTAGATATATAAAAAGCATACACATGAAACGCGGATGATTCATACAATCCAGATTCCCACATTAGAATCACAAAACTATTTTGTTTATGCAAAGAGATGTATTGGCAGTATCGACGCGAATCTACTTCATGTATAGCACTTTTTGATAGATTGTAAGTATATATAATGCGAAGTTGATAATTATTGATTGCACAACAAAGTAAGAACAAATACACCAATTATTGAATGGCGCTGCCCACTCTCTTGCTCGGGCATCCATTCAGTTTTCACCTTTGTGTATTTGGGGAACTATTCCGATAGTTCTCCGCTCTCATTATCCTTAATCCATTAGTGAGTTCTTCTCATTTCAAAAAAAAAAATACACCAAAGACTTTTTTATTTGAAATATCAGATAAGTCATTGATTGAACTTTAGAGGTTATAACTAATGTTTTAAAAATTAAATTTGATATCAAATCATTAACATATCAGACAAATTAATTCAATACTTAAAACACATAATTGAGTCATAATGAATCAATAATCAAATTGCATTAGATAGATAATCAAATCACAAGATCTATCTCAACTTAATTAGGTTCATCGTAAATAGGCACTAAACAAATTTTGTTCACAAACGTAGAAACCAAATCCAAAAGTTCATAAAAAGAATTAAAAAGAAGAGAATCCATTATATTCCCTTTTCTCTGATATGATCTCACGAAACGTTAATGGATTTTTACAATTTGATTTTATGTAAATCTAGGGCTAGATTTTATGACAAATTTAGGCTTTTTACAATTTGATCACGAAATTTTCCAAATTTTGTATTTCAAATTGGTACCTTATCAGTATTTCAGATTCTAGTTGACATCGGTAGGAATCAATGGTTTCGACTGGTACCGACTGATACTGGAGTCTGATACGAAACAGTAATTTTTGATACGAGTGTGTGCACCTTCATACGGGCGAAACAATGTCTTTGAAGCTCACATGCATTTACAAAGCCCTTGACACAGCTATGTACATTACTTATATGGGCAGGTCCTCAATTAGCATAAGCATGTCCCTCTAAAACAACTCTAACCATTCCGGTTTTTGTCTTGATTTTACCTTAATTCTTCCTATTTTGATCTATGAAGGCAATTAAGTCCTAGTAACACACTAGAAACAGAATAAGTAAAAAAAACTCTCAAATAATCAGGTAAAACACACTAAATATAAGAATAAAAACATAGTCGATTAAGCATTTATCAATAATCTAATAATAAAATTTCTCAATATTGAAGCACTTTCACCAAATAATCTATATCACTCATCTATATTTTAAAGTAATAATGACAAGGAATAAAAATATATTACTAATAATTAAAAGATGAATTAAAAATATAAAACTTATTAGGCTGCATTTATTTCATCATAAAAAAAATTATCTCTTTATAGAAGATCTAACAAAACTCCCTAAATCTTTACAATAAAATTAAATTTCATTTCTTTACTTTGATTGCTCTTCGTTAGAAAAAATACCTTAAATTTAATTATATCAAAATGACTGCATATAATACCATTTATACATGCATCTCCCAAATATAAGCATTAAGGATTAAGAAAATAAGCTAATAAGTGTATCATTTGAGTAAAATGGTTATCCCATTGTCGATCAAGAATATCTATATAAGGCTTATACAATTTCTCATTCCCTTTAGAAAGATTCATATAAGTCAACAATCTTTAACAAGCTTATAAGTGGAACCTCCCAAACATGACTTCTCATTTGAGTCAACGATCGTTAACAACCTTATAAGTGGAATTACATTTTTTACAATAATCAGGAAGGCATTCCCAAATTTATTATCTAAAATAACAATATAGACATCTTTTTCTTTCGCATCATTTGATTACTTATGACTTGAAAAATGCTTATTTATCACTAAATTTTGAAGTACTTAGTTATCATCAAAAACAATTTTCAAAATAATAAATGTAGTTGTGTACTTAATAGCGATAGGATGTACAATTTAACTCAATCTTTTTGCTTTCTTAACTAAAAACAAATGTAATATGATTAAACACAAAAAATGTGATCTTGGATGCATGCGAAGCAAGATTAGAAATATGGTTCATATAACCAATGTCTTTTAAAATAATATTTATACATTGAGCGACGTATTGATATTAACAAATATGCTCATACTATGATTGTAACAAGTACTTGATTGATATATAATTATTTGCATTATCTATAACGTAAAGTACCATTTTTTTTGTCCAACCCACTCGATAAATTTAGAAAATAATTCAAATAAAGTGTGAGGACTTTGTGTATATCCATAATCATTCCCAACTACACTTATGTATATCCATAATCAGTTGATATTTCTTGTTTAACTTTTAAAGCAAAGGCACATGAATTTCATAATAAGAAGGTGTCTTAAATCTTAGATGTAGCATCGATTGCTTCTTAAAAATTGGTGTGAACTTAAAGCATTTAAAAGAATATATGAATGATAGAACCATTTAACATATGCTTGTTTACATTGCAAAATAACATCCTTATCAACTAAAATACTTTTAAAACTATGTTGAGAATTAGGAGCAGTTCTTAAAGGAAAATAAGAATATATGTCAATAATATCTTTCTTTTTCCTTTTATCTAATTTGATTGTTTGAAACTATTAAAGCCCTAATCTTCTTTAGCACTTTATTAGTAATCCTTCCGTTCATATACCAGTATTCATTGTTCTAAGAACAAATTTTGTTTGTAGAGATGAATTTTATTCATATATATATATACCCTACAAGCAAAATATATATTTTTCTGTTCTGAAGACCTCAATTAAATATTCATATTTTTTCTTTACAAATTTGTGTAATATTTAAAACTTTTTTTCCTGTCACTTTCTAGTTTTGATCGTTGGGTTATATATTCTTTTAACTATTCAATTTGTTGATCTAAAGCACCAAAATTGAAAACTAGCAATATTTCGATTACTCTATTTGAGATGGAGCAATTGCTGGAGCAAAGTTTAATAAGTGAGTAACATTTGTTGGTCTTTTGTGTATTCATTCTACTGTTGTTGATCTTCTTTATTACAATTGATAATGAGAATTATATAAATTGTATACTTTTTCCCTGACAATAGTATACCTAATTTTTTTATATACTTTTTAGGTTAAATCATAATGGAGAATATGTAATCATCCTCTACTTGTGGTAAGTCCGATCCAGCATAAGATTATTTTTCTTCTTCTCAAGCATCTGATGGGAATATCTCATATAACTGTATGTTTTGTGATATAATATTTAAATAGGAATAAATTTTTAGAATGAAAGAACAACTTGCTGGTGTTAAGGGTAATATTGTTTCTTGCAAAACGTGATATGATTGGAAAATATTTGTAGCAACAAGTAAAAAAGAAAAAGGAAAATAAAGAAGCTCATGATATATCTTTTGGAGATAATGAAACTCTACAAGTATTAGATAAAGGAAAAAGAAAACCTACTATTAACATAGATTCTTATCTTTCTCCAAGAACTACTCTTGGTTCTCAACCTAGTCTAAAAAGTTTTATAGTTAATAAGGATGTTGTTTTGCGATGTAAAAGAGCATGAGCTATATGGTTGTATCATTCATGTATTCCTTTAAATGCTTTAAATTCACCATATTTTCAAGAAGCAATTGATGCTACGACAAGAATAGGTTCAGGATTTAAGGTACCATCTTATTATGAACTATGTGTGCCTTTGCTTCAAGATTTAAAAAAGGAATGTCAGCTAATTGTGGATACATATAAATCTAGTTAGGAATCAACAGGATGCACAATTATGGTAGATGGGTAGACTGATCAAAGACAAAGAACCTTGATTAATTTCTTGGTTTATTGTAATATTGAAATAACTTTTATCAAGTTTGTTGATGCTTCTGACATGGTAAAAAGTGCTAATGCTTTATCTGAATTATTCGGTGAAATTGTCGAGTAGGTTGGATCAAAGAATGTTGTGTATTTTGTTACAAATAATGCAACTAATTATGTATCAGTTGGGTACTTATTACAATCAATGTATGAGCATATTTATTGATCTCCATGCGCTGCTCATTGTATAAATCTTATTTTAAAAGATATTGGTGGTATGAGCCATATTTCTAGTCATGCTTCACGCGCATCTAAGATCACAAATTTTGGGTATAATCATGTCACATTTTTGTTTTGGTTAAGAAAACAAGAAGATTGAGTTAAGATCGTGCGTCCCACTGCTACCAGATTTGCAACTGCATTTATTACTTTGAAAAGTGTTTAATTTATTACTTCAAAATTTAGTGACAAGTAAACACTTTTCAAGTCATAAATTATCAAAGAGTGAAAAAGGAAAAGAAGTTTGTGTTATTATTATAGATAATAAATTTTGGGATACTTGCTTGATCATTGTGAAGATTATGGCTCCATTTATAAGGTTGTTGAGGATTGTTGACTCAAATGAGAAGCCATCTTTGGGATATATATACTATGGTATGTATAAAGCTCACAAAACAATTATAAATCTTTTTAAAAAGAAGGAGAAATTGTACAAGCCTAATATAGATATTAGTGATCAACGATAGGATAAGCATCTTACTCAAAGGATCTTATGTTCTCAATCCTTATTGTTTATAGTGGAGAAACACGTACAATTAATATTATGGGCGGTTTGTTTGATGTGATTGAATGCAAAGGTATTTTCTTTATTGAAAAACAATCACAAGTGGTAAATGAAATTAAATTGTATCGTGAATGTTTAGAAAGTTTTACTAAATCATTAACAAAAAGAGAACTTATGATGAAAAAAAAAGCAATCAGGTAAGTTTTATACTTAATTCATTATTTACTTATTAATAATATATTTATTTCATAACTATTAATTTAAAATATATATGAGTGGTGGAGATTATTCGATGACAGTGCTCTAACATTGAGCAACCTCACTATTAAGTTGCTCAGTCAAATAATTTCTGCATTAGGTTGTGAACGTAATTAGAGTGTTTTTGAACATATTCATACAAAGAAATGAAATCGTTTAGAACATCAAAGAATTAATGACCTTTTTTACGTTACTTATAATCTGAGAATAAAGAACAAGTATTTTATAGTTTTATTTTTATTTCAATAATTTTATTTTTATTATTGACTTTATAATTTCTCTATTGTGTATTCATAACGCTTAATAAGAAGAGAACTTATGATCCATTTGATATTGATTGTATTGAATATACTGATTTTTGGATCGAAGAAGAAGAACCATTGCCTGATCTTGATTATAATGAACTTGAAAAGATGATTTATGGAGAAAATGCATTTGTCACATTGAATGAATTAAGAACATCTACTGATGATCAGTTCATATCTTATTTTGATCATATTTAAGTTAAAAGTATATTGTATTATAAGTTTACAATTGAGAATAATTTAATATATTACTAATTTGTAATTTATTTTAATGCAGTAAAAGAAGTTGACGCAAATACTTTGAATAAAAGCGTAGTTTACGAATCTTTAAATAGCGTTAGAGAATTTGGAGCTTTTGACGATGATGAGACACAACTTTCTTTAGAGATACAATTTTGATTTTTATTATTATTTTAAGTTTTATATTAGATTCATAGTTATTTATTATTAATTCATTATATAATAATAGACATTGGTATATTTTTTATTTCAATAAAATATTTTATTTTTACTTATTCTTATAAGTTTTACTTCTTATTTATTATATACCGATTTTGTAGCGGCTTATTACCGATTGAACCATTAAATTTTAAATCTTTCTTTGGGCCGTTTTGGTCTAGTTTTTAAAATATTAATGAAAACAAAACAATTATATTTAAAATTAATATTAATAACTTAGTAAGAGTTACTATTTTCATGGCCGCCTATTCAATCCCAGCTTGTTTGTATCGCCTCTCTCTCCTCAGCCTTACTTCCTCTACTAAGCTTATCTCTTTACCTTCTCCATCCTTTTATCCCAAGACTAAGGTTTTATATAATTACTATTTCTCAATTATTCTAGCGTCACCTTTCTAAGTGTTTGCCTTATTTATCATTTGTTTACTGAAAAGTTTTTCCTTTTGTTTTGTTTTCAGAGTTCAAAGCGATTAAGGTTGTTTTCGATGGCATCGGAGCCCAAGGAATCTCCGGCTAACAATCCCGGCCTCCACACCTCCATCGATGATGCCACTAAGGGCTATTTCATGCAACAAACTGTAAGCTTCTTGTCTATTTGCACATACTTATCAACTGTTATATATTTGTGCTTGTTGGTACTTATCGAGTTCACTTTTATTTTTCATTTTTTGAACGATCCAGATGTTTCGGATTAAGGATCCCAAAGTCAGTTTGGATTTCTATTCTCGTGTATTGGGAATGTCGTAAGTTCCTCTTTCATTGCTTCGATTTATTATTTTTTCAAAAAAATCATATTTGCAATTTTTAGAATGATGAGGGTTGATATGTGATTTATTTAGGAAAGTGACTATTCAGAATTATGGGTTTATTTAGACTGATGAGTTTTTATATTTATGGTTGGTTAGCATAGGCAGCTACTTCTTATTAAGTGAGAGATTCATTTCAATTGTTTGTATATTCCTATGTGTAGAGTTAACAACCAGTAATGTTTGTCTCAATATCTATATTAGTAACCTTGCTGCTTTAGGGGTTGCTCAGTGTATTAGAAATTTCTGTAAGCACGTTTTCCATTTGTACAAACTGTTTTGTTTTTCTCATTGCCTTTCGATCTGGAAGTATGATAGGTTTGTCCTGGATCCATGTCCACTAATGCCATTTTCATGATGAAATCAATTGCCTCCAATCCTGAGCTTGTTTGTTCATTTCTCTCCTGTTGCTGTGGAACTGTCTTTTTGTGTGGCTTAATTTTTGCAGAATTTGCTACTAGAACTTCTAAGTGCGTGTGCATTCTTGATCTTAGTTCTTTACAAGCTTATACTTCCTCTGATGTATGTAACTTATCTAAGATCATTTTTTCACACGTATTCTATCAATTCGTGAAGCTGTTATATATTGCAGATTTAATGATTGGGTGCACAATGCTGCATACCTTTAGGCTTTGTGAACCTCGTTTATTTGGATAGTATCTATTGAGTATTTCGCCTTTCTCCATTTCACAATTTATTATCCTATTTTCCTAGCTCTTTATTAGGGGGCATACTCTTGACTTGTAAACTTTTTAGTTGTGCAAATATAGGGCATGTCTATTCTTTTCCAATTTCTGCAATCAGTTTATCAATTGAGTTAATACCTCGCAAGTTGTCTTTAATAAGCCAGGGTAAAACTAGAAAATTAGGTTCAGCTCAAATTGATATTTTACTATTTCGATATTACAGGTTGCTTAAGAGGTTGGATTTTGCGGAGATGAAGTTTAGCTTGTACTTCATGGGCTATGAGGTAACTTTTTTTACAGCATACAATCCGAAATATGGTATCACTATCTTATTTACCTACAGGGCTTCAAAAATTCAACCCTATAATTTCCTTTTTAATTTTTTTGCTGCACTTGCAAATAATAATTTTTTACTTGTTGCAAAAATATTCATTGTAGACATATCTGTTTGCTGTAGGACACATCATCAGCCTCAAGTGACCCAGTTGAGAGAACAACGTGGACCTTTGGTCAGAAGGCTACAATTGAACTAACACAGTAAGGGTGATAGACACGTATCTTTTTACTTTGATTTTCACCTTGCAACACTTTTTTGTACTTTTTCTGACAGCTATACATATTCTACCTAACGACTGGATTGTTGTCAGCAATTGGGGAACAGAAAGTGATCCTGACTTCAAAGGATATCACAATGGAAATTCAGAACCACGTGGCTTTGGTATGCAACCCTGATAGCTTGTACTTTGCCAATACTTAGATAATGTGATACTGCATCCCAATATATTTTATTGAGTTTCAGATCATTGGAATTATTTCTTTTGGTGTCTACTATTCTAGTTCTATTCTTAGGACTTGTTCAACATAAGCATGCAGTTTAGATTGCTTCCAAGGCTTGATTTATCATATATATGAGATTGCAATTTAGGGTACTGGATATATATGTGTCAACTGTGATGCAATTGAGGAGTAAGCATCAGTCGGCTACCCTGTCTTTCAAAGTGTGATTATTCGATTTGCATTACTTCAGATTAGTTTCTATGTAGGCGCATGAATCTTCTTATGTTAATTGAAATGAAAGGTTAGGTTTGGAACCACAATTTCTTTGCAAACAGTATGAGTCCAAGAAGTATGAAAATCTATCTTAGTGATCTTGTGTTGGGTAGCGGCTTTTGATTGCTTCTAGCGTGCATATTTATAACTAGACTTGAGTTCCATCTTGATATATATTTTTTACTAAGGAAAGAGAACAGACAGTTGAGTAGAGCCGTGAGCTGTAGATGGGGCAGCATTGAGGAGATACTTTTATTTACTATAGATGTACGAGGACTTTGTCTATGGATCATATTTCCTATACTTCAATATAGTTTAAACTCTTGGTAATTGATATTTTGGTTTTAGGGCATATCGGAATAACAGTGGATGACACATACAAGGCCTGTGAAAGATTTGAACGTCTTGGTGTGGAGTTTGTCAAAAGACCTGATGATGGTAAGAATTAACATGTTGAAAGCTATCACTTTTAAATAATAGAATTATATTGTCACTAATATGATGCCTAAAAATCTCAAGTTTTATGAACACTTGGGCAGAAAAGGAAATCTCTAAAGTCAGACAAATGTGCATGTCTGTTAATGCATGGCAAATGCATGTGTTTGCTGTAGGACATGATGAAAATTATGAGAAATGCAAATGATTCTTCAACTGAAATGCCATTTACTAATTGGGAACAAAAGTGTGGTTTTGTTACAATGCCTCAAGTATGTTTAGGATCAAGAAAGGATATAGGTGAGAAATTGGAGTTGGGATTTTGAGGACTGTAGTGGTTGATTGTTGTCCAAGGCTTCTACTGGTGTTATCGCAGTTATCTTAGATGTTAGTTTGGTTTCTCACTTTTGTAGCTATTTATAGAAGAACTGCAGTATTTCTGAAATTAATTTTTACTACCACAACTGCTTTTATGAAAATTTTGAAAGGGTCTAGAGCCTGACGGGATTTGGTAGTCCTTGCATTGATTTTCCTCTATTGAAAATTAAACTTAGACAAATGCTGTAAGTGTGTAACCATAGAGTGATATGCTGCTTATACAGTTTCATGATTGCTTGGTGGGAGCAAATGCAAATTCATCTCGCCTTATCAAATATCAGATCTGTATAGCAAACAAAACCTCATTGTAAAGTTGGCTTGTGGGTGATAGTCCGGGTTCTCCTGGATATCTGTTTACATAGACACAGACAAACACCAACACATTTTGGTTCATAGTTTGAGATGATCTTGTTAAATGGTTTTATTTCTTTAATGAATAGGAAAAAATCACAATGGAGGATCCCCTTGAACTGTAGTAGATTTACTTGTATTAACTTTTTGAGTCTGTTTGCAGGCAAAATGAAAGGAATAGCTTTTATTAAGGATCCTGATGGTTATTGGATTGAAATCTTTGATTTGAAGACTATTGGACGGATAGCTATTGTTCCTACTTGAGATGGATGAGGTAGTGACTATTCTATTCTTTTTTTCTTAGTTATGTCTTCTTGCTACTCTAGGTTCCCATAGAAAGAGCATCCATGGGATCTTGCTTTCCAAGAGTGCATTTTCTGCTGCTGTATGTAGACATGTAAACATTTTCTTTGCTTGATGGAGGTTTCGTTGATCGTAAAATGCTTTGAAGCTTCCTGTTAAATAAAGATTGGCATATTTTCTGCTTACGAGGGCTTGATCTTGGCATTATTAAATAAAAATAGAGCAGGCACAAGATTGTACTGCCTTATATCCTAAGCTTTATTTTCAACTTCCGCACTCTGTATTACAGAATTTGTTAAGAGTATATTGTTATTTTGATGCCATTCCACCCACCTCATAAATTGCTAGTTAATCGCACCTACTTTTTCTTGATAAAAGGGCATTTTATTGAATAAAACACCCAGGTGACCACTAGTTTTCCCTGGTCACTAATTGTCTTAGTAGAAATTACAAATGATGATGGGAAACCTTGTCAGTGTTTTATATTTTAATATCCTTTACAATGACGGATGTCCATTATCATCTACTGTCGCATTTAGCTCTGAAATGTTAGTTTTCAGCTGCACCATATGCGTTCACACGCTTTTTCCTTTTTTCATCTTAATCTTGATATGATATCTGTAATTAGCATCTAAAGTGCCATGAACTGATTGCATCTTTGTGAATTCAGGCAAATTCTGGATTCCTCCGAATACAACTTAGGAAAGACTTGTTCGTGGCAGAACTTTGACGTTCTGTTTCTTTTCAAATCAAGCGGTGTGTTGTTAATGCCTAAAACATAGTTGTATTAACTATTAAGTATGCATCAATAAGAAAAAAGAGATGACACTTCTATCAGCTGCTGTTGCGATGGAAATCAGTGATCAATTGCAAGACTTGTGTGGCCAGTTATATTTATTTATCACGGTTGAAATTTTGGTTTTAACTTTTAGTATATAAATAAATAAGATCTACTTTTACTAAGTTATTACTGTCAGAATTATTGTGAATTGTGAAAAACTGATCTTTTTCTTCCTCAGTTTGGTTATATATCGATATTTTAGTGTCATGTGAATTATATTATATTCCAAATCATACCTTTTCAACTAATTTTGGTCACATTAATTCAATTTTATTCCATTACCCCTTATTTACACATCACTCAAATTTGTTTGCAATTCTAACATTATGTCAATTTTGTTATAATCAACGCACCAGCAGTTCTGATCCTATTGATTTAGCCGTAACGGATTCTCTTCAAGAACAAACGCAAATTGTTCTTAACCTGGTCTCAAAGACTGATAGGCCATCCTCGACCTCGAGGGAGGGGAAAACCCTTGAAAATAAGATTGATAACATTAATGTTGACTCGTAGGGTGTAAAATTTGGGAGCTTTAGTTGCTGGGTTATACATGTGGGGGTAGTCTGCGAAATTCAAAAGCCCTAGCACTTATATTGGAGTTCTCAAATTCCTTGAACCAATCATGAATAAATGATTGTCTGGACCAACATTAATAAAAAAGTTGAACAAAGTAAGAAAAGATAAGGGCAGCTCAGTTCCAAAGTCTGTAATCAAGGGTCTTGGACAAGAAGGCCGACCTGATTTCTTGAAGATTATCTGATATTTTCACGTTCTTCAGTTTCTTCAAATTCAGATTCCTAGATTTTTTAACCAGACGCGCAACGAGATCGAACAGGTGCAGAAATTTCAGAAAATACGTCAATAGTAAGTGGATCATGCATCATTACAGGTATACGAAACACGAAATAGCAAGAAAGCATGATTTGATAAGACAAGTAAACCCAACTTTACATTTTAAATCCCTACCATTGCCATCACTTTTATCTTTTTTTTTTTAATGAAATCCAAAATGTATCCTTCTAACTGGAATAGGTAAAATTTTTTTGCTGCTGTTAAATATGGTCCATGTTAACTTGTTGCAAATGTGTCTTTGCAAATTTTATATCCTCAGTCGCAACATTGTTCGTTTCTTCGATGCAAGGTTTTTATTTTGTTGTGAGACTTGACGTTGGATACGAAGTTGAATTCGTGATGGGAATGGAATTCAGTGACTATGTTCACCACCTCATCTACTGCAAATTATGATACTTGAACATGTCAAACGCTTTTTGTCAAAAAATGGTAGGCACCTTGAAGCAATGTTATGAATACCGTACTGGGTTTGGTACCGGATTGGGCTCTGGAACGGAACTGTACCGGTACCGGTCGGTACCGGGTACCGTTTCGGGATATTTTTTAAATTTATAAAATAGT
>JAOTBA010000008.1:5260613-5282430 GCA_025629845.1 Erythroxylum squamatum
AACTAGAACTAGTTGTTTGGATAGTTGACCCTTACCACTTATAAACTTTTTTAACATCTTCATGTCTAGGCAATATGGGACACTCTAACACTAGGGGGAGACGTGAAGACGACGACGGACGGTCCAGAAGAAAAGAGAGGCGCGGGAGAATGGGCGGGGAGGGGTTTTGGGAAGCTTAAAACCAGATCGAAAAAGGCGTCATTTTGGGTAAATTCAAAACGACGTCGTTTTCGTTGTTAATTTTAAAGCCTTCCAGACGCTTCTCACCGACGGAATTCACTCCGTCGGCATAGGCCGACTTCCGTCTTGGTTCGCCGACGACACAAACAATCCGTCGGTGATCACAGACGGAATTACCTTCGTCCCTAATATTCTGTCCCTAATCAATCAATTTTCTTGTAGTGATATAAATATTTTATTGTCATGGAAACTATGTTATATTCAAAATCATACCTTTTTGATTAATTTAATCACATTAATTTAATTTAATTTTATTCCATTAATCTTAGGGAAGTCATGTGACAGAGTAATAGGGAAAATTATGTGGAGGTGTTTAAAAGTCAAGGAAATTCCTATGATCTATATACGAATTATTAGAGATATGTATGAAGGTGTTAAGATTATAGTAAAGATGATAGGAAGAGATATATAACATTTCTCTATCGATATCAAGTAATACCAAGGATCCTCGTTGAGTTTCTTCCTATTTGCAGTAGTGAAGGATGAGTTCACCAAGAATATCCTAAGAGATATACCTTAGTGTATGTTGTTTACTAATGACATTATTTTAGTGGATGAGACAAAAGAGGATGTCAATATTAAGAAAAAACTTTGGAGGAATATGCTAGAATCGAAGGACTTTTAAATTAAGCAGGACTGAGACTGAACACTTAGAGTATAACTTTTTTAGCCTTAGGATGACATTCGATGTGAAGATAAAGATCAGTTCAGAAATTATACTATAGAAAGATTGTTTTAAGTATGTTGGATCCATCATCTAAAGTAATGGCGAGATAGATAAAGACATAGTTCATCGTATCAAATCAGGGTGGTTTAAATGAAGATTTGCATCAGAAGTTTTATGTGAGAAGAAGATATCATTCAAGCTAAAAGATAAATTCTATTATTTAGTGGTTAAACCGGTCATATTCTATGGGCCAAAGCATTGACCCATCAAACAAGTGCAATATCAAATTCTAATTATCTTATATGTCCAATTTAAAAATGCCAAAACCAAACAAAGAATATATAAAATATATTCTAACACTTTTAAACCATTTGCTTCAATTATTGTATCTTGTATTTAGCCCAAACACTTTGATCTACAATGCTTCTCCCTTAATCAATTTAGTTAAGTATTGTTTTAATTTCTTTATTCTTATTTTATTTTTATTGGTACTTTTTATATAGTTATTTGTCTCTATTTCTAGCTTATGTTTTCTTCAAACAATTCTTGAATTTTTTTTCTCTTTTTTCTTGTTATTAGTGTTGTTGTTGTACCTTTTTTTTTACACATCACTCAAATTTATTTGTTTTAATCGTAACATTATAAGTCAATTTTGTTACAATCAAAATCTGACCCTATTGATTTAGCTGTAACATATTTTCTTCAAGAACAAACGCAAATTGCTCTTAAGCTTGGTCTCAAAGATTGCGATAAGCCATCCTCGACCTCGAGGGAGGGGAACACCCTTGAAAATAAGATTGATAACAGTAATGTTGACTCCTAGTGTAAAAGTTGGGAGTTTTAGCTATTGGGTTATACATGTGGGGATAGTCTACAAAATCCAAAGGCCCTAGCACCTGTATTGGAGTTCTCAAATACCTTGAACCAATCATGAAAAAGTGATTGTCCGGACCAACATCAAAACACCTAAGGTGGAAACTATGAAGCATGAACCAACAACAAAGTAATAAGAAAGTTGAACAAAGTAAGAAAAGATAAGGCCAGCTCAGTTCCAAAGTTCAACAACCCTCATAGACCTTCAAAATCAGCTTCGCGCATGCTTGGCTTAGTTTCAATTTCAATGCAATTAGTCACAGTTTTGAAAAAAAAAACTTGGTTGCTCACACCGCGTAATAGCTATCTAGCTTTGTTTGATAAGTAATTGGCAGTCCTTTCCTCGGTTTCAGGAAACTCCTGCATAAGCTTGTTGTCTGCGATGGGAGAATTGGTTAGGCACTCATGGTCACAGACAGCGGTCAACCACTGTACCATGTTTTTTTTTTTTTTATAAAGATCTGAGACATGGGAACACAAGGGTTATATGAACAACGATGGTGGTGGGTCTGGCTCTTCATTTCAGAATTATATTTTGTGAAAATAAAGGGAAGTCTATCTTTTGGAAAAAAGAAAAGACCTGTTGCTGTTGGTAAGAAATTAAAAAATACATGTGTATCAGAAATGTCAGTAGCTGCCACACCTTTTGACCTTTGCACTTTGCAAGAAAGGACATTCCTAGAAAACAGCTTCCCCAAGTCTTGAAAATTTTGTAGATTATAAACAAATAATATAGCTGGCAGGGCAGCGCGAATTAAACTAACAATAAACACTCTCAGAGTCACATGGTTTGTCCAGATTTCAACAATCTTCTACATTGCTTCAAACATTATTGTTGTCCCTCTAACCATAACAGTGGTGTAAGCCTGACAGAGATCTTGTGATCATGCTATTTTGGACCCCCCCTTGGCTTGCTTCTCGATGGTGATTCCCTGTCAGTTTAATGTTTATAAATCACTATATCCACTTGCATTGACCTTTGTTTTTTTCGTAAAGATATTTATATCTTTTAATTTTACTCATTTTAAAATATTTTTATTTTAATTATTGAAAATGTTATTCATACTAAAAAATATTTTGTTACTTAATGCTCTAGAATTATCTTTAAAAAATATTTTATTAAAAGGTAAAAACGTATAATATGTTTTGAATTTTACTTAATTTTAAAAATATTTTTTTATTAAAAATGTTAGATATAATAAGAAAAATATTTTTGATTATTAAAAATATTAGATATACTAGGAAAATAATACTTTATTTCATTTCTCTTGAATTATTTTAGAAATATCCTATTAAAATTATGTTGAACGGATTATACAAAATAATCAGTTATGTGATAATTTATGTTAAAATTAATTTAACATAAATATTATCGCAAATCTTTTTAATTCTAAAAATGTTAAGTAATTTACAAGAATAATTTAAAATAATTGAAATAATAATCAACATTCACACTTTTTTTTAATTTTCTCTAACTAAACATGTAAATTATTAATACGAATATTAACTTTAATTGAGGGGGGGCTTTAACGCTGAGGTTGAGGTTGCACAAGTTTTTACCATCCCAAAGTTGTATGTGGTCTTCAATAGTATGTTGATAATACGAATTCGTTAATAGTTTTTATTCTGTTATGCTCACAAGTGATAATGGTCTTTGGACTCAAAAGGTGGAATGCCCACCTTAGGCGCCCTCATACTTCAGCCTGATATTGTGTGAGGGAGGTAAATCACAGTTTGATCCCAGCCAGTTTCTCGGAAAGGCGGCCCAGTGCTCAGTGCGCATACGGAGTCACCACATTGGATGAACTCCCAAACTACCGCTGCCGAGACTTAAACCCGAGACTTTGGACTCACTTTCCTTCCCAACGACCAACTGGGCTACCCGCGCGGGCAAAGTGATAATGTTCTTAAATGCTAAAGTATGAGTATATGACGATTAAGATCTATTATTGACACGTTCAGAATGTGTAGTGTAATATTGACCGCATAGTAGTTTTAAAAAGAAGGCGCAAAGAAAAGCATTCATGCAAATGATTATTTTACCGTTTTAATCAACTACTTAAAAAATAAATGAAAAGATATTGATACCTAAACGACGACATTTTATATGATGAACGTCCATGGACATGCAGGTAGGTTTTGCGTATTGAATACTCAATGATACCTACCTGCCCTAGAATCTACATAAAATATAAAAACAGTTTAATTTTATTTTCTCTACATTTATATCCTCTTCAACTGTCTCCTGGTCTATCCATTTATGAGCTGCTAGCTTGCTAGTCTAATGGACTTTTGTTTTAAGGATCTCACCTTAGGCTATATTTGGTTGTATGTATGATTTTTAATTAAATGAAATAAAATGATTTATAATAAAAATATAAATAAATGTAATATTTTAAAAAATATTATTTTAGAGGGATGATAATGTTCATAATATAATATAATAAAATGTTGTTTATTTTTTTACATTCTATTATAAACTTTCAAATCGGAAGTAACTTATTTTTATTGTTTATGATGAAATAAGATATAACGTGAGACCCTCCCCTTGCATCTTATTTTATTTCATTCTATTATAAATTTTCATTTTAAACGATAAAATAATATTACATTTCATTATATTATATTAATAATCATTCAACTAACATAACTTTATTGAACAATTTAGATTAAAAGAAAAAAATTATTAATTTCATGACTAATCGGAGTTTATTTTTATTAAATGAAATAAAACATCATTTAATTTACATTGTGAAAATTAGTTATTGTCGTTTTCGAATACAAACTCTAATCCACGTATATTTCACGTTATATATTTTTTTACAAGGTCTGCGCTTAACGTTTTGAAAGGGCCTTAACTAATTTTTTTTTTGGTATTGAAATAATTACTAAAATATAGAGACGTTGAGGACTTAAAAATAAAAAGCAAAACCGGAAAGAGATTGATTGGAAGACTGAGATTATGATTAACCACAGAGTCGTTTAGAAACCTTATGGCCTCCACAAAACTCCAAAGTTTGGATCGTCATCTTCCGGTTTTATAATCGCTGGCAGACAAGTTCCAACCTTGAGTCAGACCTAGTTCATGTGTATATATATATATATAAAAGAATCTTGGCAGCTCAAATCTTTGGCATTTTGTGCACACTCGCCGCTGATTACAGTTACCCTCTTAGCGGCCCCAGTTCACATCAGAATTCAAAGTTTAGAACCGCCTTTTCCAGGTCCCAGAGAAAACAGAAAAGAAAATAGGAAAAGAACAAAAGAGCTCCCGGGAGAGAGAGATAAGAATTGCACGCTTTGGTTTAGTTCGTGACACCATGTTCCTGAATTTGCTTTCTTTGAATCATAAAGCTTTTGTTTTTGTATCTAGCTTTTTATGACACTTATTTATGATTGGATTGCAGTGAGAGGACTAACGGAGACTGGGATTTGGTACAACAATATGTAATCATCATCATCCATCTATCACCTATCGAAAAGAAATGAACTAAGTGAAAGAACGGAGCTTTACAACTTACAACCATGTACTGTCAAAAGAAGAAATGTTTCATATTTTTCATCAGACAGACAACACAAACCCCCAGAAACTCACAAAGTCTTATCTGAAATCTCTCTCTCTCTCTCTCACCCCCTCTCTATCTCTTCCCCACCCTACGCCATCAAATCTTTCTTGATTTTTACTTACAGTCAGTCCACCTATGATTCGTTTTCAGTAGTAGGAGGAATACATGACCTTCTCTGCTTGCGTCTTGTTTTCATCAATGTGCAAGTTGTTAACATCGTTACATCCATTATTAACATTGCTACCACTGCTGCTAATCAGTTGCTTAACATCCTCAAGCTCGTAGCCTAATGGATTTTCTCCAAAATACCCATTTGGCTTCTCTGCTGCCCACTGGTTCAAAGTTTCCAATCCGTTGTTTCCATAACTTATCATGAACTTCTGATTCTCTTCATACCCATTTGAGATGTAGCTTTGGAGTCTCATGTCCTCTTGTTTGATCTCCCTTCCGTAGCTGATCTGACTGCAACTTCCGTCAGAGTTAGAACTGCAACTTGCTTCACTTCCAAATGACAGGAAGTTATCCTTTACTGGATGATAGCATTGCATGGGGCTCAACAAGCCCTCTTGGCTTAACAAAAGAGAGGAGCTTGAGGTTAAACTGGTACTGTTGTTGCCCATAATATTTGATTGAACATGTGAAATAGATTCTAACCCTGTGAAGGATTTGGAAGGTGGATAGTAAGAGTAAGAACTGCTAAGGTCTTTGAACAGCGAAGAGAGTGAATGAGATGGTAATGGTGGGGTTTGAAGAGAAGATGGGAAAGGTGGGAGCTTTCTTTGAGACTGAGGAGCCATGGCCATAAGCTTCTTCTTGAGCTTGGTGTTCCAGTAGTTTTTGATATCATTATCTGTTCTACCCGGCAACTGTGCAGCTATTATTGACCATCTGCAGTTTGGAAATAATTAAGTTACAGAAAGAAGAGGTTCCATTAGAAGAAAACTTCTGAGTTTTTCTTTCGAAAGCTGTAAGTAGGTTCTAAACACGGCATGCATGCAGAGAAATTATCCAAAAACGGACAGATTCTTGATAAGTTTAAGCTTTTCTTGTCCCTTTTTCTTTGAGTAAAAACTGAAGGCAAAAGAAAAGTGGCGAAAAAGATTTCTCCCACCTTTCTATTTTACATGGATTTCATAAAACGGACGATGTATTCGTGAGGTAGAAAAGAAAATTCAAAGAGATCCGTTTTGGATTACCATTTTAAAATTTGGAAGCACACAAAAAGCCAATAAACAATGAAGAAGTTCCACATTAAATATGGAAACAAGTTTAATGCACATACCTGCTTCCAATGCTTGCAAACAGGCTGCAGATTATACTATCCTCATCATCAGTGAAGTCGCCATGTTTAATGTTGGGTCTTAGATAGTTTAGCCATCTTAATCTACAGCTCTTTCCACATCTCTTCAAACCTAGTCAACAAAGACAAACAACCTTTTAAACAAACAACAAGGAAAAACAGAAGCAGGAGAGATCAAACTAGTAAAATAGGGAGAGGAAGATGGGTCTTTTGAGTTTGATCTTACCAGCTTTTTGTGGAAGTGCAATCCAATTCCCACCGGTTCCATTTTTCTCGATGTACTCCTTAAGCTTTGCATCTTCTTCTGGTGACCATGGTCCCTTCTTCACATTTGCCTTGTCACAACAAGGAGCTCTTCCCATCTCTCCCTCTCTCTCTTTCTCTGATGTGTGGGTGTGTGTCTGTATATATGTGAGAGAGAAGGCTCTGGTTTTAAGATCTCTTCCTTTGGACTTGGCTACCCTATGAAAACACCAACACCAAAGTCATAAAACTTCTTTTTGGGGGCTATGGCTTTTAATAAGAAACTTGTGTTTGAACAGTGAAAAAGGAAATATTAAATTATCAACAAGTCAAGATGATGGAAATTTTCAACCCGTTTCTAACTCCTTACATCTTAATTAGCTAAGCTAAGAGAACTTTCCATGTATCTTTCTTTCAGTACCCCCTAAATATAAATAACCTTGCCTCCGCTTTCTCTGAAAAAGCATCCAAAAGTCATCAATTAATAGCTAGAGAGGCCTTCCAATTGTGACATTTTCCAAACCCTAGACTTAGAAATTTATAGGTGGATAAACGTAACTAACTGTCTTCAACAAGTTCAACGTAGCAATTTCATGCAAATGTAGACAAAAGTTGGATGACTTTATCCCAATTTCCCTACCCACTAATAGACAGCTTTATGAATAAAATCTTATGTATACGTTCAATTTCATAAACAAAAACTAGAAGCTCCTTTAGTTTGGAATGGTCTTCCTCTTTTTACCAACAAATTGTTGCCCTCAAGTCTTCTTCAAACAAAAAAGATAATTTACTGTTTTATCTTAAACAAATGACTTGTGGTCTACTGTTATCGTTAACCTGGACAGCATAACTAATGTAGGAGTCATATTTAAACTTTCCTTACCCTCGAGTCCATGTTCTATGTTATTTGTTATAGCAGTAGCCGCCACACTTTGTATAATATATACTTGAAACATAAGCTGCCATTTTGGGACTAACATAGATTTATTGCTAGAAGGGTCTTCTGCCTGCAAACATAACATATGAGTTTGAAATGTCCATCTCCTGTTTTTTCCAAACCAAAAGCCAAATGAGTTTCTTTTAATTTCTGGAAATTAACAAAAAAAGGGTATAAAGATAGGCTCATATACCTCTACCAGAATCTTTGTCCCTAAACTTGCCCTCAACGGGTGCTTACCATGGAATAGGTGACTCACCAAAACTGACGCCACATTAAGTAACAAAGTAAAAAGGGGCAACCCAAACTCACAGACACTGTTGAAGTACATAAAGACATTTCCTTATTGGCGATCACTATGTTGCCTAAGTGAGGCATTGAAAATAGTAGCCTAAACGAGTTGAAGAGAGCCTATTGGATGTTGTAGGCCACAACAATCGACCTTTCTATGGTCCTAACTGAAACTAGAGTTACTCAAGTTGTAAAAGGCAATTCCAAAAACAGAAATGTTACACATTTATACCGAGCATTCTAAGCAATCAAATGTTCTTCTTCTTCCCTTTTTTTTTTTTTTTAAGAGTAGCATATGCACCACTTAATGCATAGCATAATTGTTCCTTCCCACGTAAGAGATCAGCCATTTATCCCCGTTTCTTGTTACGGTAACCTAGCTGTGTAAATATATGAACCTGTCTAAATCAGAGTCGAGAAAACCAACATGGTGTTTTGATTTGAACTTTTGTGAGAGTTGATGATTAGTTAAACCATTGATGATTAGTTAATCAAGCATGCTTATTCTCTTATTAAAGCAGAGAGATAGTAGAATGGGAATATGAACTGCAGAGGACAATTCCTGTTCATTCAAAAAGATGACTTCTCATCCAAACTGGGCTCTTATAGAGTTGTGTTTGTGTTTAAAAAATATTGTGTAATATATGATTTAAATATTGTACACAGCGATTGTGTAACCTGACCAGACATAGGCTGAATCTATCCCTCGTAATTGCAAAAAACTTGGGTGATGCTTATAATCATAAAAAGAGATTAATAGTTCCATTTATGCATCCACTTTCCTTCAACCGTGTATACCAAAACGCTCATCTTTCTCAAATATTGATACTTTTGCATATCATAAACTTTGCTGTGTGAAGATGCCTTCCACCTTTTGTCTTAGAACTTGTATACTTTCAGTTTTTTAGTCATTCACTAAATCGATCTTGATTAAGGAAATGGGTTTTATAGATGTTATTTTGAGCTAAAACTTATCAAATATTTGAAACCGGAGAAAACAACAAATTTATGACCCAAAACAGAAGTGTTGGATTTACCGGCCATAAACTTGTTGCTTTGACTGAGACAAAAATTAAATAAACTGTACGCCCTGAGCTCGATTAACACTTCTTGAAGACGGATCAGTAACTTGCTTAGTTTTTATCAAAAGATGTGCCGAAATTTCTCTAGCTAGGTACGTAGCTACATTATGCAAGATTCTGAGTTTAACAAGACATCAGTTTGTTTTTGCATCATTAAAAAGGGTCCCGTATTCGCTTTTTGTTTATACTGAATTGATTTGAGTAATGACTAACGTGACACTACGTACACTGTTCCACAGAGTCCACAACCTGTACCAATCCAGACCTTCAACGCTGTTTTCATTTTAAACAAACACTTCAAACCATTGTAAAATAATGGCGTGGATCAGAGCTGTATTGTACAAACAAATGATTGTTTTGTCAAGATGTAGTCATACACCGAAAGGAAATTAGTTTTACACCACGGAAAGACGAATCAAACAGAGAGCTGCATTAAAAAATGGAAGCAAGCATAAGAATTAGGTGACAAGCGAGGGAAGGAGACAAGATTTGTTGGCTAGAAAACTACCAGTAAGGCCAAGCATATCGAAACAAAGATAAAAACAAAGATATGTTCAAGCGAGGCTAGGCTCGTATTAAGATCCCACTTGTCACTTACAATATATGCATTGCTTGAAACCCTATCTCTCTTCAAGAGTTTCATTATAAATTAAATCGATGGTTCTTCAAAATATCTCACTTCACCTACCTGTCTGGTACTTCAACAATTATGGAGACAATGATTGTGAGCTTCTTTCCGGTCAAAAGTGGAGTTATTTTAATGAATAAGTTTTACCTTCAACATCCAAATGCTGTCCTAATGTGCGCGATAGTTAGTGAGGCCCGTGTTACTCTTGTTATCCACCCTGAACACCGGCGGGGAGACGTCTGTAAATTGGGATAATTAATCAAGTTCTTAATATTTTGAGATTTTTCTTAAATTTAGTATCTAAATTCTTAAAATTTTGAATTAAATGATCAACTTTATAAATTTTAAGAACTTAATTCAAAATATTAGTTTTTACTGATGTAGTTAATAGATGGACATCTACCAACGTTTTGTTTAAATGTTACAATATCAAATTTAATTTCTTAACTTGATTTATAAAAATCTTGAAAACTTTAAAAATTTTAGTACTAAATTAAAATATTAAAAATATGTTATCCATATGTAAATTACTAGGCAACTCCAGATTTCAAGCTCGGGTCAACACAACTAATTAACAAAAAATTCATTATTAATTATGTTTATGTGTTATTAATTAGATTCGTGAGTATCCATTAATTCATGCCTACTTTGAAGTTTTTTAATATCTCACATTTGTCTTATTCATTTGTTAGCTTAAACTATATTTGGTTTGGGGGTTTATTAATGCATGGAGTGTAATATTATTTCATCGTTTGAAATGAGTGTTTATAATGGAATAGAATGAAATGAGATGGAAGAGAAGAGTATCATATTTCATCTCATTCTTCTGATTTTGAGAGTTTAGAATGAAATGTAAAATGATAAACAATTTTTTTTACTATATTACATTATAAACCCTTCTTTCAAACAATATTTCACTATATTATATTATGAACCCTTCCATCCATTTAAAACAACAAATTTATAATATTATATTTATTTACATTCCATTTCATTATAAATTTTTTCTTTCTATTAAAAACCGTACATCTAATCAAACGTAACCTAAGTATTTTGTAAACATGGGTCACATTTCATTAACACTTAACGCGATTCTATTCTATCATCATCTGAATCTTATAGACGATAAACCTTGTCTTGCATCTACTTGGATACAACTTTGCATGTCAATGATCACTTTGCCATCGTTAAAGCTTTCAATTTTATATCACTAATACGTTTATTATCATTAATAACACTAATAAGATTTGGTCAACTAATCAGTCTTTTACATGTCAGCTCTACACTGTCTTAGTTTATACAACTATTCAATTAGTAGCTCTTCTCTGGTAAAAGAAAAGTTCGAATCCCTAACGCTAACATTATTCTGTGATATTTTTTCAAAAGCTTTTACGTCGTGTTTTGAGCTTGTAAAGTGCCTCTCACTGTTTGGGATCAACCTTAAATGACCCATTCACAATAGGACTTGTCACCTGATAATTTGTCAACGCGTGATACATTACCGAGTTAACGTACGTTGATTGTATATTACACATGAAATTATAAGAAAGGAAAGGGAACGTCAACTGCTTTATATTTAATTAATCGCTTGTTTCTGCTTTCTAGACTGGGATTTTTCTACCTGGTTGCCTTAGTTTAAGACAAGTGGGAATACTATCACGCCAGCAGCTACAAGTAAATAAATCTTTTTTTTTAATTTTTATTAGTAATATATAATTGATCATCATGTATTAATTAGTCATCTTGTGCATGTAAAAATTTACAGACCTGTTTTAAGTAAATCTTTTCATAATTCAATAATTTAATACAAGTTCGATCAAATTGATATATCTTTACATGTCATTAATTCTTCTTCAAATTATTAAGGTAAACTACAACTCTCATTTGAAACCTTTGAATTAGTAATTTCATCGTAAATAAACTCTACTGATTACACCACCAGTTGAAGACAAGTACAAGCAAATCTTAGTTCTAACTATATATGGACATGCATACATAGTTGTTTGTAGAGGATGGGAAAGGCATCACTTGGGGTGGATTTAGCATGCATTGAAATTGAAATTTTTAATAATTTAACAAAAGAAATTAAAAGGCTAAGTAATAATTTTTTTTCTGTCTTTTTCTCCAGCTACAGGGAATCTTCAAGGAGAAATTGATGGAGGGTCGTTATCTTTCTGTCAAAATAATTAAATAAATCGTCTCTTAGAGAAGAAAGATTCATACTTCTGTTCCTGATCTTATTTCTCAATAGTAGGCAGACCAAACTAGAAAAAAGATAATTGCAGGCTGTACCCTTAAATAATAATCACTTATTGATATCTTTGTTATATTTCAATATGGATAAATATATTTACTCGTGGGGACCAAGTACAGGAACGATCCATTATATATATATTTCATACTGCCTTTCTCTTTTGACTTTGCTCCTTCTCCTTGTATGATTCGAGTTAAGATAAATTAAGACACTGAAAAGTGAAATCCTCTATTACGAAATATATATATGACAAACAGAAATATTTGGAACTATAGATCCATTCCTCTCCTCAGTTTGTTTGTTTGTTTTTTACATGGAATTATGCCCTAGTGAAGTGGTGAGGTCAATCAATAATTTTTGCCACATATTAGAAGATCATTTATGATAAAAATGATAATATCCAAATGAAAGGGTAAAATTTTGAGACGTTATATCTAAAATAGGGAAATCTGAATTAGGTATAAGATTTGTTAAAGATTGAGCCAATCATCATTAATTAATTACAAAGTCTTTGTTGATATGATTAGACAATAATTCTATAAAATAAGGATCCCATGCTAAGAGTCTCCAATCCGACTAATTAAGTTGCATGGCTTATTATATTGTTGTAAATTAGGTGAAACGTTGATTGCCACGTGCTTTGACAGGAATATGGGCACTGACATTTAGAGAGACATGCGGGTTGTGCTTATTACACTAATTAATAGACTATGAGAACTAATTTAAGGGGATTAATCTCACTCGTCTTTCAGTCTTTTCTTTGTGTGACTCATCAGTCATCGCTTCACTGGATTGTGATTTTTTGTTTTGTTTTCTTATTGGTTTATAGTTTTTTTCAACTAAATTTTCACTTCATTTTTTTAAATAAAATTGTTGTACGAGAAAGCTTTGAAAATTCACCCTTTGGCATTGCATTGTCAACTACATTTATGTGCAGAATGGGTCAAAGTGATTGTTACATATACATAAATGCCAAATTACCTACTCAATTAAGACATTGTAGCCGAAATTCCTGAATACGAATGGGGACAATCACTATAAGGAGTTCCAAATGTCTGACCAAATTAAGTAAAAACAATCTTCTTCTCATTATTGAAAAATCTCCAGTAAAACGACATTTATATGTTGGCGAGAGGCTAGAACAACCATACTTGTGTCTCATGGTTTCCTCGTTCAGATACCAACTAAGATTTACGTTTAGCTCCTTTTGTTGAACGAGGAAAAAAAGTAGGGAAGATCCGTATATGGAGTGAAGAAGTCCTAATTAACTTTTCATAAAACCAAGAACTTGATTTTAAGAACTAAAAATGTAACATGATTAGATTCAAGTCTCCTGTCAATTAAATATAAAATAACTTACGAATGTAAGTTTTGTTCTTTATAGAATGACTTAAATCTTTGATAAATGATAAGTTTGTATATTTAGTGCATGTTTAAATGAGCTTATGCTAGTAGAGCTTTTGTCAGTAAAACTTTTATGAGAAGAGTTTTTCCAAGAGGCCAGTTGACTACTTAACTATCATTTAAAAAAGAGTTTTTTTAAAATAGCTTCATACAGTAGACTGCTCGGCAACATGAAAATAAAAGGCACTTTTAATTTTAACTATATTTTATTTTGTAATAAAAATTATTTATGCATATAAATATTATATAAAGTATATTAAACAATATGCAAAGTACAATAAATTAATTATTATATAATTTTAAACCATATCAAACATAAATGAAAATATATCTAATCAAATCTTTTATATGGATTATAACATAAGTAAAACTAATATCAAAAATAAATATTAAAACATAGATAAAAAAATCAAAAAATATTATATAATTCCCAAAATAAACGTGAAGATGGGTTTGTGAGTATTGTGGGAATTATGTGTAAAACATAAAGATAAAAAAGACTAAAAATAGGCTTATTAATTAATCTGAAAGCGATTTTTTTAGAAGCTCTAAATTTTAACTTCTTATAATGTTGTATCTTAGCTACTAAAAAAATATATCTACTAAAAAAGTTTTTTTTTTTTTTTAATAGCTAAACACTTTTTTTTTAACTTTGTGTTAAAAAAAAGTTCTTTTTCACCGTCTAAAAGCTCAACTAAAGAGATAATTAGAAACAAGCGAAATTATTTGGAGTTCGAGGGGGTAAAGAGAAATTTACCGAAAAACAAAGGGGCTTCTAAGAAAGAAAGAAAGCAGAGAAAGACAAAAGTCAAAACGAGTCCCGACTGAGATCCGAAAGAGAGAAGAGACAAACGTTGTTAGCCTCGCTGTCCTTATTAGTAGGTGACATCAAGTAATTGTGTGTAATAAAAAGACTGATCCTCAGTCTTCTAGCCTTAGGTGGTCCCCATTCGGTGGGATGTCATATGTCTACTCGAGCGTGGCTCCACTCGCTTGCCTTGGCTTCTACTCTGTTGGGGTTTCAGCCCCCAGGAATTGTTGTGTGTGGTTGGGTCAAGAGGTGGAGGTGAGATGCTCAGAGAACAACCTCAATCAATCAATCAAAATCACACGCTTGCTTCTTCTTTGTTGATGACCTACCATGTCTCTCTGCACATGTGATCCCGGTTGGTGAGATCGGTTCTCTTGTGTCCTTGTGCAATTATTAGTCAAGCTTTGGGTCATCCCAAAAGGCTCTTGTTTTTTAAAGTTCTGTTTTGGGCTTTGACAGTTAAGGTTGTGGCGTCCAAATACTCGAAAGCACCACTTTTCCAGCTATTTACAAGACAAACGATATGCTCAGACGTTGACGGGCCAGTTTGAAAGTCAAAACGTTGTCCTGATTAATTAGGTTTTTAACTATTGAATAAATTAAAATAATATTATTTTACTTAAATCAGTTTAAATCAATCTTTCCAATCCGAACCTAATTCGAAGACTATGCAACTAAAACTTGGATTATTGACTTTGGACCCCAAAATTGCTATCTTTAAGTACTGCACCACTGCGTCTATAACTATCTTATACAAACTTGTTGGAATCTCTACATAACCAATAGGCGATGCAGATACATTTAACTCCAACTTTGCCTCAAATGCACACAATCTGCATACTTTGGCTACATGGAAATAGTAATTAATGAAAAGGGGCATCAATACAATAGCTAAAATGCAATTAAAACCAAGAAAACTTTATGTTATCTTAACATCGCGCAGAAGTCGAGCAGCCGTCGAGCCATATCTCCGTGCTTCCCAGTCGGTCAACGTTCCATTTGGCAATTTTATCGCTGCCTCTTCATCTTCTACACTGATACCTCCATCTGGCATATCTATACCGCCCCCACTCTTGTCCTCTTTCAGCATCTCATCTTCGATTTCAGCTCCATCAGTTTGCTGATCAACTGCCCTAGGCATGTTTCCGTCGCTCACAATTAGAGGCCTTAAACTCATTATGTAAAGTTGAATACTTGGATGCTGGTACTTACTGTCCATCTGAATTGGATGAACTGATTAGAATGATTAAACAACAGGAAAGGAGCATAATAATAATCACATAATAGACACAATAGCATCTCTCTTCAGACTCAATCCTCTCTATAAATTATGGAAAACAATAAGTGGATATGAGGAGGCTATGATGGTGGCAGTCTGCCTCTAAGTTGACTAATTTGCAGAGATTTCTTCAGCATTAAAATTAGCGTCTCTAAAGTTGTGCATCAGTTCTACAGCACAGTCCAAAATTCACATGAAAAGTAACCAGTTATGTTTTCAGAACTTCAGAATCGAAAAAGGGCCTTGTATCTTACGTCTAGGTATACAAGATATTCAACTTCAACAATTTCCAAGCAACTAAAACTTTCAATCAACTATGTACCTTAGTTCTTGGGACAATTTTCACCTCAAAGTGTCTTTTCCACATATCAAGCATTTGTTCGTGGACACTAGTAGAACGGATTTCATAACCCACCTGTGCAGAAGTTTCAGAATCAATAATGCATTAGAAGTCATGCTTTACAAAAAGAATAAGAAATTACTATGTTAAAGTTAGATACCAAGATTGTAGTTTTGGGTCCTGATAATGCAAAAAGTGTCCTCAACAGTGGTTCCAAGAGATGCTCTGCATAAACCTTGGAGATAAACAAGTTAAAAAGACACTTGTGGCTTACTCAAAACCTTGCTATAGTTTTACGGACAGTAACTGTAATTTCCAGACTCTGCAATCCATAATGAATAGTCAACCTATTAAGATTACTAAAGCCATGCTCTTGTGATTTCTAAGGTCATGCTTTAAAATGTTCCAGGGATTGTAACATTGAATATCAATTCACAATATCAAATCAACAGCAATGTCTAAACTAAGAAGAGGATGATAGGATACTGGTAAGGTACTCCATTCAAAACAGAATTCTGGTTGCAGCGCTATGAAATGAACAAAATCATGTTTCAGAATTGAAAAAAGTTCTTCAATACTCATGGAAGTATAACCAAAAAGACTGAGACACGTTACATCACAAAAGGTCATGAGAATTATCACTTCATTGTTTACCATTATAGTAACCCAATATAAAACAAACTTACAACATCAGTTCCAATGATGTAGTCAAATGGTGGTTCAACAGCCCTTATATGATCCTCATTTCCCCAATCCAATTGTTCAACCTGAATAGAACCAAATGAATCTGAAAGGATGATATTTTCTATGTCAGCATGCCCATGATAAGGTTAAAACCTTTGGATATTTAAGTTCCTTGTATCCAAAATGCCATGAAATGGATTGGTCCTAGTAAGTATGAGGAAGTCCAGCAAAGATCACAGGAAAATCCTTCACAAGATCAATCATAAAATCCATACTCCAAATACAGTATGAATCACAATATATACCTGAACTAGGATCCGTCTGTAAGATTCTGGAATTATTACGCTCTACATTTCTTACTAGCAATGGCAAAACATCTACTTGATCTGTTGAAACTACATTACAACCCAGCATTGCCATTCCTGGATAAAGAAGTTTATATCAGACTAAGAAACACTACAGCACAGCTAAGAGTGTAGAGTATGACTAAATATATATCAAGCAAAAGAAGTTCAGAAGGATCATATATGAATCATCAAATTGTAGGAAAGATGAAAATTACCAAATCCAGCTACTCCACAACCTGCTCCAAGCTCAATTGCCCGCTTACCTTTAAGTTTGGATTGGCAAAACCTTCCTTTTCTGCAGTTCTTTTCCTGTAACAGCCAAATCAATTGAGCTTCATAAGAGAAATTTGTAATAAAGATTGCAACTTAAGTTTATCACACATATGATGGATTCTCTTTCTATAAGCTAATTACAATTTTTTTTTGCATCCAAATTCAGTTTCATTTTTAAATTGATTATATCATAGGACAGTAATACTAATTGAGGCAAAGACCCTTTGGTGCTTTGTATTTCTTCTCTATCATGCGGCTGTAAAAATAATTGAGAAGACAAAGGAAAATGGTTGAGTAGTTAGAACATCCTGGTTGATTTCATTTTGTAAGAAGAACAAGGTGACATAGAGTTGAGATTAAGAAGTCCTTGTTCAACTGATTTAGGATCAAGATGAACCAAACGGAATTAATATCTCATGTTGTCTTATTTTTTGTGTATAATGCAACAAGCACAAAACTCATTAGAGCAACCGGACCAACCAAACTCAACCAAGTCCCAATTCAAATAAATTGGAGTCACAACAAAATTAAGAGTCACAAAAAAATTAAAATAAGGTTTAGAGCCACAATTTAAGACCATAAGTGAAAAGAATATAGCTTACAAGGAACTTGATAAAGACAATTGATGCATCCCAAACTGTAGTTCCTAAATGCTTGGAATTCGGATCCTGCAATTAAATGCTATTGAAAATTCAAAATACATTCAACCTAAAAAAAAAATTAAAGCAACCCATCCCACATAAGAAACTATTAACGATCTGAGCCTGGAAAATGGTGCCAAACTAAATCACAGACAAACAAAAAAGAAAACGTCTGGTTTAGCTCATTCTAAAAGATCATGCAACTCGGAGTAAATCAAAATCAAATGAAGCAGCTAATACTCACTATGAAGATGACTGACTTGCAGCAAATTGGAACTTTGAAGCTATACCTGAGAGAATTGCAATTGATGACCCAAAACTTCAACAGTAATGGCAGAAGTACTTGGTGAATTTAACCTGATAAAGACCAATTATCAAATTAAACTTCAAGGAAGCATCAGAAAATAGAACAGCACTTATTGCGGGATGACATGACCATTATGAGCAACATTAAGTTATATTAGAAATAACTATCTGAGAGCAGTGCTTGGGCATATCCTGAAACTTTGTAGCACCAATATATAAGATAGCTAGGCCTGAATATGGTTTATTTTCCAGTACGAAATCTCCAGTCCACTTACCTAAAAACCTTGATCCGAAACAAGTTTTTCTCTACATTTAACTCGACTTTTTTGTTTTTTTACCAAACCACTTGTAATTTTTCAAAGTGAAACAGTGTGGCCAGAATCATGAAAATCGTAATGGAAGAGTCATCGAAATCTTACATCTAAACTTTCTATTTTTAAGAAAAAAGAGGGCGAATCCATCCCATATGACCGGCAATAAGCTTATTAATCACACTAATGAATTGTTGCAAGAAACTCAGAATCAAAAGCTTACAAATTAATAGATATGATGTTCGAAGAAATGATCACGTAATCTGGTCATAACCAGAACCACGTAAAGATGGAGAGATACCTGTCAGGCTCCATTAATGACGATGTAAGAAACTTTATCTTCTTGGGACAGTAACAGTCTGAGTATCAGTCAAGAAGCTAAAGACCTTGCGATGGCGGCGAATACAGATCAGTGCCGTAAGCTTTTCGGGTTTTTCTTTTTATCTCTTTCCTTTTTCCTTTGTTAGGAAGTTGTTTTATGCAAGATAATAAATGGAAATATAATATGAATAATTAGTTGTTTTTCGTTAAACATGAATCTATAATTTCTCTTTTTTCCATAATTTGTTCGTAAAATATTTTAAAATTTCTTTTTATATTTTATTACTTAAATTCACTAGGAATTCAAGAATAATTAGTTACATTAAAATTTAATTTGAATATCAATAAATATTTAAAAAACACTGTATTTCGATAACTTTTTATACACAAACAAAAGAACTTTTAACCCTGTCACATTTCCATTAGTTTTTTGCTGCTGCGAAGAAATGTTGGGTGGTTTTTCCACGTGTTATTAAGGATATTACTGGTGCTTGGTTAGGTGGATTTGTCTACGATATTGACTGTTGTTTTTCTTCTGAGGTAGAGTTGTGGGGTGTTTACTTGAGTTTCTTTTGGTTCGGAACTTAGGATATTATTGGGTAGAGTTAAACTCAGACTTTCTAATTGTTATCAATATTCTATCGAACTCGATAAGGAGGAGTTTGACAAATTGTTCCTTAACTCAGGGTATTAAATTACTAATGACTAGAGAATAGGTGGTGAAGCCGCGTCATATCTCTCGAAAAGGAAATCATTGTATTGACTGGTTGGCTAAATCTACAAAACTATGTCAGGTTGATTTTATATACCTTCAAGAGCTCCCTTAAGTTGTCTAACCCTGCTATGTAAAGATATAACTGATGCTTCTAAGCAGTGAGTAACTGTTTAGCTTTTGTGTTTCATCTCCTTTGTATTCAAAAAATATATATATATTTGTAGGAATACTTGCCATCATTAACTTAGGATCAAAATCCCTAATAATTCCTAAATTGGGCCATTGAGCATCCGCAGAAGATAAGAATGTGGAGCTATCATGCTGTCATTCCACAAGTAATGGAGAGGAGAAGGCGATGATACTATATTAGAATGTTGAATATGGTTAGAGAGGGGTGAATCACAAGGTCCTTGAAATGACGCCTTCTAAGTTCTACGGTAGTCGTCAATGTTGATAGTGGACTTGGTGGAAGTAATTGGTACCCATTTAACACTCGTAGTGGTGAACCTTATCTAAAAACTATCATGACTTAAGCATTCAAGATAGCTTAACCAGGTGAAATCAATTAGGGTTTGAACTTGATTAGCTATGACATAATGTTGGTACATTGAATCGCTTGGCTATGGTGAGTCAAACCAATAATAGCTGGTTTTTGAATGGACCAAGGAACAAATTATGCTGAAAGAGCAGATAATGGGTGAACAAACTAGATTGTGATGTGTATCATTTATACCATGTGTAAATCGGCTAAAAACTTCACTAGCCATTATCCTTATATAAAGATCATACATAATATGACAAAGTTAGTAGATTGAAGTGTGACGGAAGTGTCAATGCTTTATTTTTAACACGTTCCTTTCAATTAATAGTAAAATTGGTAGTTTAATGTATTGACTACTCATTAAAGTAGAAATATGGACTACCAAGTTAGTGAACATAGAAGCTTTGTGTACAATTTTTTTATTTTCGCATATAAAGTCTCAAAATGCTTATAAATAGTTCATTTAAACAAATACTTTTGATATAGAAAGTTTGAGTATTGTATCTTAGAAACTATTGTGATAATTAATAAAAGTTGCATTTGTTGCATCTTTGTCCTTTCTTTCTCTTTTAATGTTTGTCCATTATTTTGCTAAAGTAAACACATTTATTTCCTTAGACTTTTGTGTGAAGTACTTTAAGGATTTGATAAAGTTGAATTGAGTTGTGTGAAATCAATTGTTTGTGAAGATTACGATGAATTTTAGTATGAACTTGGAGTTTTTGTCAAAATCTTTATAACAACAACCATGAAAATTAGGAGGAAAGAGGTTTGATTATTGTTTAGTAGAGTTGATGACCGTGGAGTTTTGGGACTTAAAGATAATGGCAAAACATCTAATAGTTAGTGTAATAGTGATGATTAGAAAAAGAGCATTCATGAGGTATGTTATCAAATCATTATGCAAATGTGGATAGTACCACTTTCCTTGATACTCCTAAAAACCCAAAAAAAAAAGTAAAATGTTTAGGTTTTTATAAGTTTTTGGCATAAACTACTTGTTTATCTTCATATGAAACATGAGAGATATAAATTGTTTATGTTCACTTTTTACTTTATTTTTAAACTAGCAAATAAATTGTTTAATATAATGAATGATTATGTAAATTTTATATAAAACAATAGTAGAAAAGATAGATAAAACTAATTTATAACGAAAGTTGGGTACAAGAATTGGTCAACTCATCAGGCTCGTAACCTCAAGATTGCAGGTTCGGGTAAATAACCCGTGATCCATGTCTACCCTAAGCTTTGGGTGGAAGTTTACAATTTTCTTCCTCTAATGGACTTTTTATTTTATTCTTAGAAGTAACAAAGAGATCATTACTATCTGCATCTACATAATTTTTGACTTAAATTACTTGTTAGTCTTCAGATGACACATGAGAAGGAGGTGAATTGTCTATCTTCTTCTCTCAGTAGTTGAAGATCAAGAAGTTTTCTTTGAAGATTAAGACAAATTTCCTATTGAATATTGGTCGGGTCGGCCGTGTTGGGCCCGGATCCAGTCAAAACGACCCGTGGGCCGATCGGTCTATTATTCAAAGGTCGGTCTCATATTTAACGACTATATCAAGCCCAAGCACGATCCACGCTCTCCTCAGCCCATTCACGTGTGCAAGTCTCCCATGCAAGCACTTAAAGACCTAAATCTAGCTATTGCTTCGTATATAAGGTACAACTTTTCCATAACAGAGGTACGTAATCATAAACCTAGTTCTCTGGCTTTTACAGCGATCCCACCTTCACCAAAAGACTGACTT
>JAOTBA010000008.1:5307947-5319680 GCA_025629845.1 Erythroxylum squamatum
AAACAATGTTTCACTACATTACATTATGAACCCTTCCATCCTTCCCAAACAGCTTTTTACTATATTACATTCCATTCAATTATAAAACATTCCATTCCCTTCCATTACATTACATTCCATTCCATTAATTAACATCCAACCAAACAGGGCCTAAGGGTCTGGGTTTTGAGCACTCTTTTTGGGTCGAAGCTGCCGGCTTTTCGGGAGGCATCTGGCTTCTTTGGAACGCTAATATTTCTGTTCGCATTATCCTAGTTCACCGTCAATTTGTGCATGCCAATATTGACTGGGCTAATAATTCCTTTGCTTTCACAGCCATCTACACTAGTCCCCACCGTGCCCTTCAACCCTTCCTTTGGAACTCTTTGACCAAACTTGCCACTATCACCACCACTCCTTGGCTCTTGGGGGGCGACTTCAATGCCAAGCTGGAGAGCACGGATAAACGTGGCGGGTCTCAAAATCTTCCAGTCGTGGACTCCCATTTTCGAGATTGCGTGCAAGACTGTCACCTCCAAGATGTAGGCTTCTCGGGATCTCGATTCACCTAGCGGAGAGGACAGTTGCTCGCTAGGCTTGACCGGGCATTCTGTTCGAACGCTTGGCATTTTGTGTTCCCCCACACCACTGTCACTCACTTACCTTTCCTCAAATCGGATCATCGGCCCCTTCTCGTGACTCTTCACTCTCGAGAGAACCCCCTTTCGAAACCTCATACCTTCCATTTTCAGTCCTCCTGGTTAACTCATGCCGAGTTTCCACATTTCGTGGCTGAGAATTGGCCCCTTATCGACACGGACTTCCCCCGCGATCTCCAAACGTTTACGAACCAACTCCAACAGTGGAACCTCTCAACTTTTGAAAATATTTTTCATCAGAAAAAGCATCTCATGGCTCGTCTTGCTGGAATTCAAAATCACCTAGAACATTCCACTTCTAATTCTCTGCGCGACCTTGAGTTCCACCTTCGTAAGGATTTGGAACAGGTCCTTCTCCAAGAAGAGATTTACTGGCATCAACGCTCCAGAAGTCAATGGCTTAGTCAGGGTGACCGGAACACGCGTTACTATCATGCCATTACCTTGGCCAAGCAAAGAAAGGCACGGGTTACCTCCCTCCGGGATGGTAATGGGAATAATCTGTCCAATCCTCCGACTATCCGTCGACACGCTCAACAATTTCTCTTGATTCTCTACACGGCGGATAGTTCGATCCCCTCGGTTCCACTGCCCCGTGGTCATTTCCCCCGCCTCTCTCTTAATGCCCTTACGGAGCTGGGCTGACCCCTTGAGCCGGAGGAAATTAAAACAGCGTTCTTCAGCATGGAGCCTAACACAACCCCGGGTGCCGATGGCCTTCCTGCGCTTTTCTACCAATCTCAATGGAGTATTGTGGGCCCTAATTTGTCTGGTTTTTTTCAGCGTGTTTTTCGTCATGAAGTCTGGGAGGCGGAGCTTAACCGCACCATCATAGTCCTTATTCCCAAGCTCCCGTCCCCCACGTCTATGACGCAGTTCCGGCCAATTGCGTTATGTACGGTGCTCGTCAACCGGCTTAAACCCTTCCTCAACGAGCTGGTAGCTCCTACTCAATGTAGCTTTGTTCCTGGGTTCTTGATCACGGATAATATCATTATCGTCCAAGAAGTTATACACTCTATGCGCCGAAAAACTGGGCGATCATGCTTCATGGAAATCAAGGTCGATTTGGAGAAAGCTTATGATTGTTTATCGTGGGATTTCATTCAGGAGACTTTATTCGACGCGGGATTGCCCGCTTCCTTGATCAGTCTCATCATGAAATGCATTTCCACGGTTTCCCTTCAAGTGCGGTGGGATGGCGAGCTTAGTGAGACCTTCCAGCCCTCCCGTGGAATTCGGCAGGGGGACCCCCTCTCGCCCTATCTTTTCGTCTTGTGCATGAAGCGCCTAGGGCACAGTATTACGCACGCGGTTACTCAAGGCCGATGGCAACCTATCAGATTGAGCAAAACTGGGCCTGCTCTCTCTCACTTATTCTTCGCTGACGACCTCATCCTCTTTTCGACGGCCAATATGGCTCAGGTGGAGGTTATTAAACATACTTTAGATTCCTTCTGTACTGCTTCTGGGCAGTGTATTAGTTCGGAGAAATCCCGGTGTTATTTCTCCAAGAATATTCTGATTATGACGTCCCGTGGGTTCAGCCGTGCGTTGGGGTTTGCTCAGAACAGCGATCTCGATCGTTATCTCGGGGTGCCACTTCTGCACGAACGGGTGACCAAGCGAACGTACCAATATATTCTTGACAAGGTCCATCAACGGTTGTTGGGGTGGTCTGCCAATCTTTATTCCTTTGCCGGTCGGCTCACCTTAGCCCATTCCGTCATCGCAGCCATCCCCAGCTATACGATGCAAACGGTCCGGCTGCCTCGTGGTCTTTGTGACGAGCTTGAGAAGCTCACGCGCCAATTTTTGTGGAGCTCGACCCATGGAGTCCGGAAGATTCCTTTAGTCAACTGGGAGGACGTTTGTAAACCCAAAGAGATGGGTGGGCTGGGCATTCGGCGAATTAGGGCTACCAACGACGCCTTCCTAGACAAATTAGGATGGACCTTGATTGCTAAGCCTCGTGCTCTTTGGGTTCGAGTTCTCTCCGGGAAATACAACTTTGACGTTCACCATCCCCCCCATACCATTGACACCTCTGGTGGTTCTATGGTTTGGAAGAGTATTAAATCTACTTGGCACATTGTGGTTCAAGGTATGCAATGGGTGCTTGGCGATGGTGTCCGTACTCGTTTCTGGTTGGACCCCTGGGTCGCGGGCGTAGGACCTCTCATTCACCAGGCGCCCATCCGTTCCGATGCTCCTGGTGGGCACCTTAGTGTTAGTCAGCGGGTGAACTCAAATGGTACTTGGAATTGGGACGCTTTGCATGCCTCCCTCCCGATGGACATCTGTCGTCGCATAGTTGGCACGTTCCCCCCGAGGCCTTTCCTGGGTCCGGATAAACTAGCCTGGGGTCCGTCCGACACTGGCCATTTTACCGTGGCGTCTACCTACTCCATGCTTATGGATCACGAGGACGCCGGGGTAGCTAGTCTTTGGAAGGCCATCTGGCGCTGGCCTGGCCCTCAAAGAATTCGGACCTTCCTTTGACTCCTCGCTCAGGATGGACTTCTGACTAACCAACATATGGTTCGCAGACACCTCACGACAGGGGGATCTTGTTATCACTGCGGCTTCGACGAATCCTCTCTGCATGCGATTCGTGACTGCGCCAGAGCCCGGCAAGTGTGGAATTCTTTTTCGTCGCAGATTCTTCCTTCTGACTTTTTCACCATGCCTCTCCACCGATGGCTCTACACTAATCTCCAAGCCCCCGGTCGAGTGTTCAGCCAGGGGTGGTCGACGGTTTTTGGCACGACTTGTTGGTTTTTATGGGCCTGGCGTAATGGGTCCCTTTTTGATATTCAATATCTTTGGCCTAACTCTCCCATTTCTGTTATTTTGTCTTATGCAGATCAGATCCACGCGTCACACAAGTGGCAAAGCAGCTTGATCACTGGTCATCCTCAACGACAAGAGCGCCTACTCGGATGGTGCAAACCCCCTATCGGGTGGGTCAAGTTGAACACGGATGGTGCTTGTTCTGGGTCCTCCACCTCGGCTTCAGTTGGCGGCCTCCTCTGAGACAGCTCAGACAATTGGCTTGGCGGATTCACCCATAATCTAGGATGGTGTTCTTCGGTATCGGCGGAACTCTGGGGCATGTTTTCAGGACTCACGCTAACGTGGAACCTAGGGTATCGTCGGATTGAGTTGGAAGTTGACTCGGCTGTGGCCGTCCAACTCGTCCAGCCGGTCCTCGCTCCATAACCCCATTGTTCAAGGGATCCATGAGCTTTTTACACGGAATTGGACGGTGGTCCATCGCCACATCTACCGTAAGCGCAACCGTTGTGCGGACTGGCTAGCAGGTTATGCGGCGCATTTTGCGCTCGGCGTTACTTATTTTACCCTTCCACCCATTGGGTGTCATGTACTCCTTCTAGAGGATATATCGGGAGTCAGTTTCCCGCGACTCGTTATGTAATCGGTTCACTTTTCCCTCTTATATATATAAAAAAAGTAGTTATGCCATACAATGATTAAAATTTTTAATTTATTCCGTGGTTCAATTTTAAATTACCTCATTTTTTAGTTTTATTTTTAATTTTTCTGTGATTTTTTAAATAACTTTTGTTGTTAACAATCAATCAATTTATTAATTAATCGATCAATTTTTTATAAATTAATAAATTCTTATATACTAAAATAAATAAATTAATTTTTATTTAACACTTTTAATTATATTTTAAATGTTTCGATAGTAAAAGATAATATTTTTCAATCATATTTTAAATTCTTTAATTTTATTTAATTATTACCCAATTTTGATATCTTTATTTCCGTCTCAGCAAATCATTTTTCGCAAGAGATCGTAATGTCTTCTTATGGGATCACCTGTCTATTTATTAGCTCTTATTTCATCATCATCGCACCCAATCCAAAGTTCTGCAATAAAGCGGAGTCTGAAAAAAATTATAATTTCGTGGTACACAATTTCGTGGAATGTAGGAAGTGATTATGACCGATTCAATAGAAAAGAAAAAATAGTGTGTATTTTTTGTTAGAGATTTTCTAGAAAAAATCGACACATCTTATTCCAATTTCTTATAAAAAGATATTCAGTCTATCAAAATAGAAGTTAAAGGAGGTATTTATGCGGTCTATTCATTCCCGTGGGAGTTTTACAAATATTAAAATCATACTAAGTTGAGATATTTAGTTAATTAAATTTATTTAAGGACTTAGTTGTTAAATCAAATACGATTTTTATTGAGTTTTCTGTGATTAATCATAAACTTATAAAAACAAAATAACACATATAAAAACAAAATAATACAAATATATATTATTTTATTTGAATAAATTACTAAATATTAAAAATAAATTTATCGACTTTCGAATAATTTTTTAAAATTTTGTTCCCTCAATCTCAATTATAATAATCACATGATTCGACATATTAATAAGTTATCTTCTTTTTAAAATGTAAATTGCTTAAGTATATTATTTATGAGATTACTGTTATTTTTGTACTTGATTAAATTACTTTTAAAATTCTAAAAATAAAAGTTAATCAATATATGATAATATAATATAAGATCAATTTTATTTCATATTAGGGATGATGATAGGTTTGTCGGGCTCAACTCTAAGCAACCCTATTATAATGGGCTAAGACCTTGTTGGACTTTAGGCAACAAGCCTGAGCCCTAGGCCCAGTTGATTTCAACTTTAAAACGATATCGTTTTGTCCCACTAAAAACCTGATACTGGCATTATTTTGAAAAAAAGGGACCTTAAATCGACTCGAAGTTTGGTCAATTCGAAACTGACCGGTTGACATCGAACAAGACAAGGTAGGGTAGACCTGGCCTATTGTTACCTCTATCTCGTATTCTCCTTTACAACTTACTCTTATTTATTTTTGGAAAAAAAATTTAGTGGTCCAAACAGAGATCACAAGAATAGGATATACAATGATTAAGCAAAAGTGAAGCAATTGCTTCGTGGTCCACGATCAAAATTCACGTGTGGGAAAAACGCTTCTCAAGAAGGACACAATGTAGTCACAGGTAACCCTATTGTGTGACTTTATAGACCAACATCAACGCATGACCAATTGCTTTCATTCATAACATGCATAAAATCAAATACATACATACACACCCATCTCACAGGCTTATCATTCTTAGCATCTCTCTCAGACACTCTCTCAATTACATACATGCAACTTTTCACATCTTTTACATTCCAAGTTCCAACACAACCAAATAGTACAACATAGGAAGGGTTTGGACGCTCAACTACTCTTGCACCTGTTCTTGGCAAGTGGGAAACCATCTCAAGACCGCTTCAAGTCTTTTCAAACAGTTCATAACTGAAACAACAACTAAAAACACAACATTCCTGACACCTCAAACAATAACCAAGCCATTTTCTTCACATAACATGACTTCAAACGTTTGATACCCACAATTAGCATTCTGGTGTTTGAGTATGATCCCTCTTTGGGTCACTACAGTAGTCATAAACCTTATAGTTCCTCTGGACCCATAACATGGACGACAACTGCTGTTGGCTCAGGCCGGTGCCAGACGGCGAGGAAGAGGGTGACCGACAAGAGGCGGGACCACCTGAAGAACAGTCGCCAATTTTAAAATTCTGGTACCTACCGATGAAGGGTTGGTATCGGTAGTCGGCTTTGTATTTTCCGCCCTCTGTGGCCCATGATGATGCATCCCATATTGACCCATATACCCACATTGGCCGCTGTGGAAATAGATCGTCACTTTTCCTTGGATACCTTCTAATTGGAACATCGTCTACATAAAATCTGTAGTCCAAATCAAGCAAGCAGTGTATATAATTAATGACCAAAACCAAAATTCACAGCCATAAATTTTAATACGCGGCTTGGTTTTCAAGCTAGCAATAGAATAATTTTATGACCCGAAACACCATAAGAGGACGATTAAGTGGTACGAACATGATCTCGTTCGGTTCCCACAAAATACCATAGTTGTGGAAGTCTTGAGTTGGATCAAACCAGAGATGAAACCTCATTTCTCTACCAATGACGTTTCTATCACCACTTCCTCTGACGAAAACATTGGTCTGCAAAGTATATGGTTTGTCTGATGTTGTTCCCAGGAACTCAATATCGATTTCGTCGTGATTCCCTGGATAGTCTTCGTTGTTCGAAAGCTGTCATATCCAATGAAAAACAATAATCACACAAATCTACCGGCATGCACAGTGTTTAACTGATTTCCTTATAAAATAAACATGATTTTTCTCACGTAGAAAGATGTGATCACTCCGGCAGTGTAACCAGGTTGAAGCTTAATAGCAGCACCAAAGTAGCCGGACCTGTACGGACTAAGTGACTTGAACCCACTTCCTGTTCACATCATTGTAGCAAACAATAGGTAAGATGTAACTTAATATAAAGCTAGAAGATAAAAAGCAGTAATTAAAGAGAGGCATGGATGCTGCATTATTGTCAAGAAGGTGAGAAAGTACAAAGCAGTAGGACCTGAGCTTGAATCAAGCCAAACAGTCAACGTGTCATGGTCCAGTTTTTGATGCTGAGGACCCCAAAGGTTTCTAAACCCCCGATCGAAGCTTACCGAGCTGACTTTGGAACTGGGGTAGTAGCCAGGAGAAGGTGGGTTTTGAGCAGTAGTAGTGCTCGAAGCCACCATTACAATGAGCAAAACATAGAAAAGAGAAGCCATTAAGAGAGAATTTGAATGACAGGACAAGATAGAATTAAACTACTGAATGGAATATGGGTGAATGTATGTGTGTGTGTGTGCTTATATAAGTTGGAGGGCATATAGTGTATGGAGGAGTATGGCTACACATTTGGTATAAATACGGATGTTTGAGACCCCACACCAGAAGAAAGGTGATAAGTTGGTTGATGGGAAGTTATAGATAGTGACAAAGAATAGAAAGATTTGCAGTAAAAGGAGCAAAGGATGGCTCAATCAACTTGTGTGATTCTTTTTCCCCTTTCATTAGAATTTCTTGCAATGCTCTAAAAGTTCCTATCGATGATGAGAATACTTGCTTGTTATGATTGCTTTCTTGGACAAGCAAGACCTAGATGACATTGATGTGGTTATTAGTTATTACTACAAGAAATACAATAAAATAAACAGCTATGAGAAATAAGTAATTGTTGATAAATAAGGAGGAACATATAATATAATTCATGAATAGAGGGAATTGCCTTATGATTAATTTTGCAATTTGAAATCATTTTTAAACAAATTCTTTATTTCTTAGCTGAAGCAGAAAATAAAATTAACATATTCGAAGTTAATTGTAAATTATGATTAAAGGTTTAATTTATTATTCATATGCGAAGTTTCCAAACTCTTTCATCTAAAGCCGACGAACACGAATCACTAATTTTCAGAACTTCTTTTGTTTTCATAAGGATCGTTACTTGCCGGCTGAGGAAGCCACGTCAGACTTCCACCATAACAGTGTTCATAGAACACTCTGACGAGTGACGAGCAAATCTCTTCACATGTCATTGTTAGCTACAACATACTGATAAAAAGCTTGACATGGCAGTCTTAGCTGATGTCTTAATGATAAAGTTCTTAACATAACCTTGTATTCATCCGCTGCCGTGTCTTCAAGAGAGCCGATTCAGCTTCTTCACGTAACCAATTAGACGAAATGAATCTTGGTATAAATAAGAATTAGTGGTAATTATCACTGTTTATATTTTAGTAATTGCAATTTTTATTTACAAATAATCAGGAGGTCTTCGTTAAAGACGACCATAGTTATCAAGAAACTAATTATTTCCCGTTTGCATGTCTCTTCAAGGGACCATGTAAAAGGGTCAAAGGGAGTTAGCAAAATTCAGTTCAGTTATCAGGTTCTACCCACATTCGTTAAACTGCTTCCTCGTAGTGTTTGAGGTCGTTAAAGTCGTTGCATTTTATTACTTACTCTAACTAACATGGCACGAATTTCTAGGTTAACTGTTTCTAACTGAGCACTCCTTCTCGTTAAAACAAAAAAATTAATCATACCAATAGCAACTGCAGTGCAGATGAGGATGATTTAAATTGAGGTCAGCTCCCAGACTGCTCAGATCATGGAATCCTGTTATTTGTAGCTTTGCTGGGAACCGAGAGTAACTTGGAAGCATACACAATCAATAATTTCAAAGAGCAAATTATTATTTTAGTGAGTATGGTCTACAAACGTGAAGTTACGTTCTTGGTGACCTAATTTGTATAATAATAATTATTATGTAACTTATAAGACTTGTATTGTTCCTTCTGTCTCATTAATTTGATTAGATTTCATAGAGATCTTGGCAGATAAATTAAAACTTACGCGATGCTATTGCTAGCTAGTTTCTACTAAATTGCTTCTGTCTTGCAATCTCAGTACAAAAAAGAATAGAAGAATTAGTAACCTAATAATTACCTTGGTTAGTGTAATATTATTGATACCAACAAAAGAAGAAAAAAACACTTTTTTGCATAAATAATCATTAAGCGTGGGAGAGGAATATTTCAAACATCTCAACGATACAAACATCAATTCTGTTTGTGCAAATAGCAGCAATATGTGTATATGTAGATGATTAAGAGTTCAATTTCAGCTGATGAGATGTCAGCAACATAGCTAGTGGTTTCGAAAATATTAATCTTATTGCTTACTTTGTTGCAAGGTTGAGTAATGTCTGAAACTTCGAAGTAGTTATGGTCTGGGTGAGTTGCCACCTCCGACTGTCACAAACAACATTTCATTTGATGCAATTGCACAACTATAATTTTTTTTTTTGGTAATTAATTGCACAACTATATATAATTGATTCAAACGATCATGGTAGTCTTGTCAAATGCCATAATTTCTTACCGAAAAGTTGGCCGTTTGAATTTCACTTGAACGAAAGTATGATTTGGATAGGCATAATCTCAGGCTGAATCCTACCATTTGCCCAGAAATCAGGTTTGATCACTGTTGCTTGATGCTACGGGTCTGAAAGTAAAGCTGAAGATGGACAAATATTTTCCTTTCTATGGAACATCATTTCATTAGCTCATTCTTAGCCGGCCATTGTGTATTATATGGGACCACTTGACCGACAGGTGAAGAAGCTTTAACATTGGTTTCGTAGCACATCAATCTGAAATGCTTGAACAAAGCAACGCACGTATTCGAATTGTGTGACGAAAAAATGAATACGTGGTACTAATTTAGGTTAAAATGGAAATATCTCCTTACAACTATTTCTTCCTCTTTGCAATTCTTCAGGAACCTGATCAATTTATCATCCATACATGTATTCATTTGGCTGAGGGGTTCTTTTTTTCTGGTTGTAGATAGATCACAATCCTCTAGAAAGTAGAAACCCTTTTCCACAATAATTTTCTATATTTGGTTTCGTTCGTCATTTAATTCTTATGACTTAATTTCTTGTATAATATGATTATGAAGTATGGATTTTTCCCATCACGTCAACCTCCACGAGAGTGATATAATATAATCCTGTATACACATTTATAGTGTACTGATTGAATTATCACAGATTCTTAATTTTTCTTTCTAATATATATAGGCTCGAGATCGATGAATATCTTGAAAGGAAAAATAACAGAATAGCTGATGTAGATGCTCAAAGTAGGCTAGCTGATGATTAATTTATTAAGGATAATCAACAAAAAGACAGACTATAAATGGCTTGAAGATAAATTGCTCATTAAAAACTATTCCAAGAACCTAAAATTATAAAAAGAATATTATTTAGAGCAGGCGTGATTCCTTACGTGTTGTAGTTTGATTGTATGGGAGTTCTCTTCGTCGCCAGCATCTCCACTACTTAACAATTACAATCCAAAGCCTATTGAGAGACCTCTTAAGATATTTTAAATTTTAATATAATAATGAAATACACTATTACTATTTACACACACACACATATATTATTAAATAAACATAAAAAATTGTAAACTATATATTTTAAATAAATTATTAGAACTAAATACAGAGCCTTGATCTAATAAATATTTATAAAATCTATTGAAAGTTTATAAAATTTTCGTAATATATTTTTATTCTTTACTCGCCCTCTTTCAAATCACTAAAATTAAAAATGAAGAGTTTATAACCAGATTATAGGAAAAAGAAATAATAAAATGTAAAAAAATACAAAAAAAATAATGAAAAGTATCTGATAATCATAAAATTGTTACGTATATATATATATATATATATATACATATAGTGTTTTAATTATTTTTTCATACAATAGCGTCTTATGAAAGCTAGGGATGCTCAAATCTATCCGAATACTACATGATCATTAATTTAACCAGTCAATTCTTCACCTTCACGTTAGCTCATTCTTATGTTTTGATGCTCTTTGCACTCAACTAGCCCCTTACGTATGACACAAAAGTGGCTCTTCATGTTCTTTTATATAGCATATACACAAATTTAGGCTAAAAAACTGGTATTCCTATACAAGAAAAGAGTTCCTATTAACAGCTCACGCCAGCAACGTATGTATAGACTAAGCACCTCTGAGACATGCAATATTGGGTAGCAGTTGTTAGAACAAAGTTTTCCTTAAAATTAAAGTATTAACTAACAGAAGATAGTGTTTCGAAATGCTTTTCTTCCTCTCCAACTGCATATAAACCCTACTTACTTATGGTATGCCCCACCGACACTTAGGGTGCCCTTAAGACGATTACCAGCGAAAGTGAAAGCTGAATGACCCTTTCCGCACCTTTGATTTTTGGGGCAGTTCTCAATTTACTTTTTTGGCTGCATTGATGCTCCTTTTTCTTGTCTTGTTTCCGATGAACAAGTAATACAAATTCTATATATATTAAGCACGTGATCTTATATTTTACTTTCATTTTCTTCCTTCAATCTCATTGTATTTACAACTTTACTTATAAAACAATATGATTGAAACTGTAATGTAGCTCTTACATGTGGTTGAAACGGCGGAGCTGTTGGTTTATGCCCTACAACCAATCGCTTTGGTTGTAGTTTAGTGACAAATTATTTAAAAGGCATTCTTTATCTTGTACATGTTTAGATGTATATGATAAAGTTCATGGGATAATTGTACATTGCAAATGAAATTATA
>JAOTBA010000008.1:5319780-5330631 GCA_025629845.1 Erythroxylum squamatum
GGTTAAAGGGGATCTTCAAGGTATTGGCTATAAGGGTGAGTGCTCTAAAGTGAATGAAGAGAAAAATAATATGTCCAGATCTATCCAAGAAGAAGAAACATCAAGAAAGAATTGAAGATTTATACTGATGTGTCATTTTTTCGGAGTTATCGGGCAAATAAGGCTGAGATGCTACAAGATGTTGCAAATTATGTTTCAAAGGGGTCAAAATTGAAAATCTAGACACTCTCTATTAAATTTTCAGCAGCATCCCATGATATCGAAGCAAGCTTGGATTAGAAAGGGTTAAGTACAAGTACAAAAACATAGTGAAGGAAAAACAAAAAAATGTACAGATTCACAGTTAGTTGTTGTTTGTGAAGTAACTGGCCAAACAGAGGACAAGTCAGTTACTCCTGAAGAAGAAACCGATGACCGAGATAATGTGATGAGGAATAAGCCCAGGTTTGAGATTCTTCGAGGGACACAGGGACAGTGTGCTTTACATTTTTGAAGTATTTTTTTGTGTTGTAAAAAAACACAAAACGAAATAAAAAAAGTATTCTTTAGTTTTATGTTGCTATTATCGTCCCATTTTTTTAGTAGTTTACATTGTAACATTTATTTGACTCTACCGAAGACTCCTCAGCTCTCTCATTAGTATGGATCTCTCTCGGGTATCTCTCTCTCTTTCAGGCATATCTCTCAGTGTTTTGAATGGTGGTAATTTTTCTTCGTGGTATGCTTATAATTCTTTCGCTAATATGATTATGCATTTTGATACTGTTTTGTCTCAAGGGGGAGACATCAAATTATTTACGGCGAATGTTCCATTCAGGGGGAGATTTTAAGGTATATATGCGTGACTATTCGTCGTGCTTTTTGGCATCTTTTGTCCCAAGGGGGAGAAATTGGGATGATTGAATAATTTTGATGTTCTTTGAAACTTGATGTTTGATTAAGGGGGAGTATTTGTCATATGGATTATGCATTTGATTTATATGTCCTATTATGTTATTTAGGGGGAGTTTCATATTTATGACAAACAATGCCAAAAAGGGGGAGATTGTTAGGATATATTTTATATATTCCTTATTTAGTTTTGGCATTTTAAATTGGACATATAAAATAATTGGAATTATATGGATTGACGATTGCATATACGACAGTAATTCAAAAGGTGAAATCTATTTTGATTATACCTCCTATTTTAGTGGATTTTTTGAAATCTATTAAGATATGTGAATATCTCCTAATTGTGGCAGGAGTCTAGGTGAACACGCAAGTTGTAAAATCTGATAGTGAGTGTTTTACGAAAGTGTGGTTGTTGTGCATAGCGGAGTTGCGTGGGTCACTTATGAAATAAGGTTTTATTTTTTTTACTAGCTGTGGATGAATTGATTTTGTGTGTGAGGGATTCTTGTGTGCACATCCTCAAGCCACGGTCAAGTCTATCTCTAGGTGTGCGCAGCTTTTGTTGGAAAAGGTGTTGGTGCGGCAATGATGGGAGTAATTGTGCTGTGTGTGTGAGTATTATTAACAGAGTAGTGGGTGTTGAAATATAGAGCTCACGTTGGTTTTTGGAATTTTGAAATCAGCTATTTAGTGGGTATTAATGAAACATTGAAGAAACGTGGGTTTGTTAAATGAAAAGGTGAGTTTTATATAAGGTGAGTGTGCAGCAGAGAACACATATACACAGCAGGTGTAAGTAAATTGAAGAGACGTGCATGAGTCACAGAAGTGTGGGGTGTGCGGCAATTGATGAATGAAGTTGATTTCTTATGGTTGTTGCGATAACTTCCAGATCTATTTCAGTGGAGCGGAACTCATCGGAAAGTTGTCCTTGTCTATCTCAAGTGTATTTAGTTTTCGCTCTTTATTATTTTAATCACTTGAGTTGTTCGTTTGATTATCTTTATTATTAAATACTGTTGAGAAAATCCTCTGTTGAGGTTAGTACGAGGCGGTCGTACTATTGGGTTGATTGAGAAAATCCTCTGTTGAAGTTAACACGAGTTGATCGTGTTATTGGGTGTGAAATTCTTTCACGGGAAGTGAGGTTGAGGGATAGTGTCAAGAGTTGAGTGGTGTCGGCTCAGTAAAGCCTTGAGTAAATCTATTGTACTTTTATGAAAGTTATTAAGCTGGATGAGGACCCCGCAGACGTAGGTAAAGTATACCAAACTACGTTATCAAATTTCTAATATTTTTATTATTTCGATTTTGCTGGTTTTTTTTTTATTGATGCTAAAGAGTTTGCAAACAAATTAACCCCCTCGGGTTTTTTCAGATCAGTTTCAATTAAGCTTCAATCGGCTTTGGTCATCGAAATTATTGAAAAAGGAAAGCAAATGACTATGACGAAGGGCATGATGATAAAGCCTAATCTAATATCCGAGCAGCAACTGTGGTCCAACTGGTACAAGGGAACTTCACCCAGTTACTTCCAAGTGAGCTCATATTGTCAGGTGGTTCGCGTCCTGTTTGAAAATTTTCAGGCAGGGGTATTTGAGAAGTTTGTTGATGAAGACATAGAAGAGAAGATTGAGGAAGAGCTGTTGAGAAAGTGATGAAGCAATGTGCTCAGACAGCCGGAGAGCAGTGGAGAGATCAGGTTCGACCATCCATTTGGTATCGTTTCATGTCACTTACCATTTGTGCTTTCTGCAGGTTGAAGCGAGTTTCAGTTCCAAATTTGAAGAAAAAAAGAGTTCTGGTTGCCGAAGTTAGGTCATATTTTTGGGATTTGCAGGGAGAGCAGCAACAGAGTCAGAGTTACATGTATGAACGCAATCCGCTTTTGAAAAAAACAGAGGGTGTGATGGTACAATATCATACCATTTTCCTTACTAGGTCCCAGGTCTGATAACCCTAGTCTTAATTCAAATAAATCATGTAATGCGTTTGCTCCTTGTTTTATAGGTTGATTCAATCTTCAAACATATTTAAGTCAAAACTTTGAACACTGGATTTTTTTTCTCTTTGTATTACTGATCATTAAGTTAAATTTCTGATGGTTTTAAGAGGATTATATGGCTAATCTTACTTCCTCCTCTGGTTACATGCCATATACAAATTGTTACTTGTCCCTGCCCTTTTTCGTCTGGAATTGTAAATTCAGTTGTGCACACCACACACCTCTATCAACTAGTTTCTTTGGTCAAATGCGTGGATTTGAAGTCCATGTTCAAAAGCTGAGGGAAGCTGACGGTGGGAAACTTCTATTTATGTTATAGCCACAAGAAGTGGGCTCCTCCAACTTCTACTAATTCAATCTTTCGGAACGACGATCACATGATAAATTTAGACTTTGCTATTAGCATATGTTAGGTTTCAAGGTCATGGGTACGAGTGCTTTCGACGGGGAAATTCCACCAATAAATCCAATCTACTTGGTGAAAGGGAACTCAACTATTCATGTCTTATAGTAATAGTAAGGTCAAGTCAATTGACTTACACTATCGACCACATACGCAGTTCCAAAGAAAATTCAGATAGCATAAATTCACATTGAAAGCATGGAAATGTAGAACTAAGACCGTAGATTTAGCTCTGTATCTCTCGTCACCATGAGATTTGGTTCATGGGTCGTTGTGACAATAATTTGTGCAGCTTTTACACAAATTTGCAGGACAGTAGGTGAATGCTCATCTTTCCAAGACGACAAAATCCTGAGATTACCTGGGCAACCACAAATCCGTTTCGATCAGTATGCTGGGTACATAACCATCGAGGAAACGCAACAGAGATCTCTTTTCTATTACTTTGTGGAAGCAGAATATGAACCGGCTTCAAGGCCTCTAGTTCTTTGGCTTAATGGAGGTAATTTCGTTCTACTTAAGTGTAGCTTTACTGTCATGGTATTCTTTAATATGGGCAGAGTGTAGAGTCCACTAACAAGAATTAGGCTTGGGTCAATTATTGTCCAAGTTGACCCTTACTACTTATAAACCCTTTAACATTCTCGTGGTAATAGTAATTCTTTGGGTCGGTCGGTAACCGTTTGGTTTGATTACACATAGGGCCTGGATGTTCTTCTCTTGGAGGTGGAGCTTTCAGAGAGAATGGTCCCTTCAGGCCCAGAGATGGAGCCACTCTGGTCAAGAATAACTATAGCTGGAATAAAGGTACGACCTGCCATTTGCGGTTGCCCTTCACAATAACTCGGTAGCCGTTGCCGATCTAGGAAACAGACAAAGGGGACGTGACAAATCCTTTTCTCAAAATCATGGATGAATAATTAACTAAACATATAATATAAGAATGCATTCAAATTCTTTAAAATCAATATATAAACCTTGCAATTATCTCCTGCTAATTTTCATAGAATGAGAATTTATCGACTCCTTAACAACTTGTCTCAATTGACTTCTTTTAAGATGTTACTTTAGAAAATTAGCTAAAGGAAACATTGTTTCTAATCTTCAGAGGCCAACATGTTATACTTGGAATCACCTGCTGGCGTCGGTTTCTCTCACTCTGCCAACATATCTTTCTACAGCCACGTTAATGATACTGTTACAGGTTGTGCTTTAAGTTTGTTAAGAAGTTTCAACAGTTTGGTGTAATTTATCCGCAATACAAACTGCAGATTATTACAGGACTTGTGACATTTCTTACTAGGAATTGACATTCTGTTTCTTATTTCCGTTTAGCGCAAGACAATCTTACATTTCTGCGGAAGTGGTTTATTAAATTTCCCAAGTACAAGAATAGAGACCTTTTGATTACTGGAGAAAGTTATGCAGGTTTTCTGATCATTTCTTCCTAGCACAATTCACTGCAACATTATTTTCCTGAACAGTTATGTTCTAGAATAGATTTTAATTGTAAATTTTTTTGCTAGGTCACTATATTCCACAGCTTGCCCAACTAATCATGGAAGCAGGGCCAGAATTCAAGTTGAAGGGTATTGCTGTGAGTTCAACAAAGAAACATAACTCTTAGGACTGCCTTTTTTCTTTTATTTCAACACCCTATAACCAGTTTTTTAATGTTCCAGATAGGAAATCCTTTATTGAATTTTGAAACAGACATCAATTCAGAGGGTTTTTTCTACTGGTCTCGTGGATTAATATCGGATCATACTTACCAACAACTATCTGCAACTTGTAACATGTCCCAAATTCGAAGAGAGCGACAGGTAATAGGCATTATGTCAGCAGCATGTCAGCAGGTAGAGGACCTACTTGCAGCAGAAATTCCTTACAACTCCCTTGATCAGTACGATGTATCTTCAGATGTTTGTTTATATTCTGGTGAATCTCAACTAGCAGTTCAGAATCATCCGTTAAAAACATTCCTATCAACGAGACAATTGATGCAGGAATCTTCCCATCAACCTGCGATGAACTCTGCAAATGTAAGTATCCTTTGTGATATCAATAGTTTTGCCTTTGAATTCAGCTTGCCGTATAGCATCTACAATTTTCTACATGCAGCAGGACACGGAGAAAGTAGATCTTTGCATAGAGAAAAAGGTTTTTGATTATTTGAACCAAAAAGATGTGCAAGAAGCTCTTCACGCCAAACTGGTTGGTGTTACAAACTGGACCATCTGTAGCAGGTAGTCACTCTTTGCTAGCTCTGTATGGTGCAAACATATGATCACTGTATTTTCGTTGGTTATTCAAACTTCTAACTGACCAAGATTAGTAGCCAGACGGGATTCTAACTTGGTTCGAATTATACTTCTTCTTCTATCGACATTAACCTCTGCAATATTCCTGATTATGGCAGTGTTTTGCACTACGATTTAAAAAATCTACTGCTACCAACAACTGATATTCTTGGTTCCCTGGTTACCTCAGGTATCAGGGTTCTTATTTTCAGGTAAGTTAATTTTTGAGCTCTTCTGAGTTAAGAAGTTAGGGACCTTGTTATGTATAAGTAATTGACTATATAATGCAGTGGAGATCAAGATGCATCTATCCCATTCATCGGGACAAGGACATTGATACAAGGTTTGGCAGAGAAGATGGAGTTGAACACAACAAGCTCTTACAGAGCCTGGTTTCATGATAAACAGGTTGCTGGATGGACACAAACATATGGGGACATTCTAACATTTGCCACCATTAGAGGAGCTTCACACATGGCACCATTTTCGTCGCCCGAGAGATCACTTGCTTTATTCACAACATTTTTAGCTGGGAAAAACTTATCTTAGGTATCATCCCACTGAAAAAATGTGATGAACAGAAGTCATTTGTTATTTTTAAGAACTCTCGTCTTTGCTTTCTTTTTTTTTTTTTCTACTTTGAGAACAGAATGTTACAGGATTATGTCTAATTTCTGCTGTATACCATGCGTTCCAAACACCTCGTATTAGATTATACCAAATAAGACCCTTAGATGTTTTCTAAATGAAAAAATTAGTATAGATATGCAAAATTAGTATAGACATGCATTGAATCAAAAAGCCGGACAAACTCGTGAAACATCGGCCGGGCCTCTCGAATGATATTATACGTGTAAAAGTCTTACTCGTATTCTTGCTTTAAAAAAACAAATTCCATTTAAAACAAAGGATGAATTAGATTATCATACGATTACTGAAAGAACCGACCTTAGCTCAGTTGGTAGAGCGGAGGACTGTAGTGGGTGTTCCAACAGCATATCCTTAGGTCGCTGGTTCGAATCCGGCAGGTCGGATCATGGTTTTTAAAATCCACATGTTCTATAGAGTTAAAATTTCCCCCGTTTTTGGTTTTTTATAATTTTTAAATTTAGTAAAATTTTGTTTTTTCTGCTTTTAAGTTTTGATTTTTTAGAAAATTTCAAATTTATAAAAACTACATTTTGATAATCTGATTTAATATAAATTAAATATATATCATTTAATTCTTTATTATATTAATTATTAATAAGAATTGTTAATAATTTAATTTAATATTATATATTTAGTTAATAAAATTATGAATAGTTTAAATTTATTCATAAGTTATTTAATTTTTGTAATTAAATCAAATATAATTAAATTTTAAATAAATTTGAGTTCAATAATTATAATATGTTTAAAATAGATACTAATTTATAAAATAAAATTAAAAATAGTAACTAAATAAAAAAGTGAGAGAAGCACGGTAAAACCTTTCACCCATTACCATTTTTAAATTTTAACAACAAGCATGGAATAGTAATCCAGGAAGAGAGTGGCAGTATCCTTGTAAGTTTTGTCAGATACCCCAATTCCGCATCCGTGACCACCCTGTCCCATTAAAAGCTCTGACACGCCCTATTCTACCCTCAGCATTCACACTGTCCCATTAAAAGCTCTGACACGCCCTATTCTGCCCTCAGCATTCCAGTCTATCTTTCCAGTACCCATACCATACAAACATAGCCTTCGTCTCTTCCCCAAAACAGCACAGATCTCTTTCCCCAACGTGCTCTTTTTCACTTCTCACCGTCTCACTTCACCAATCACTACTCTCTTTTTCCTTGCATCCCACTTCCACTCAATTAAAAAGTACCCAATTCCTACAGCAACTTAAACTTGAAAAGTTGAACCGGGCTTACATTTTATTCATATAAAAAAACTGTACTGACTTGTAATAATATGTACACCCAACTCATTTACAAATTGAAACCCACAAGTGTGTGTGTGTAAACCATTATTTTCCACAAAAGAATTTATCTTCATCTTCCTATATATGTATATATCTCTGCCAATAAAAATCCAAGAACCCATCTTAAAATCTCCAAAAATCATTAAATGCTTATGGACCCCACCACCAGCTTATAACATTCCCAATTCCCAAATCTCTGAACCTGAGGCAATTCCAAGATGAAATATCCCAGCTGGCCTCCATTAGTCCATTACGCCTTTTTTGTTACGAGACAAAGTGCGTCCATGTTAAAAGGAAAGCAACAACGCTTGAACCTCCGACAACAACCCTCCAACGTGTCGCATTATGAATGGCTCAAAATCCTGACCGTCCTACGCGACCTGTCCAGCCTTTGTGCCAAGGCATAAAGCACTTGCCACATCGCATCGCCTTCGTGTATCTGATCTTGGAATAGAAGTGCCCGCCTGACATCCGGGTCCCACAGTTTCCTCTGAATGGTCGACAAGTGGGTCGATGCCACGTCTTCAAGAATCGTTCCAAGCTTTTCCACGTCCTTTTCAGCCACCCTGACTGATATCTCCGGCCAAGGGACGGCCGCCGGAAACGGTAGACGAATATCGTCTGCTATTATAACAGGTACGCATCCCAACGCGACGGATTCGACTAGTCTTGGGCTCCATGGGGCCCACCCAAGTGGGCACAAGCAAAACACCGACCGTACGATCTCCGACTGGTAACCACCAAATCTATGCCTCTGCAAGTAAAACCTCCGGTCGCCGTTAAACTGCTTCCATATAACTGTCCTCACTTTCCTGTAATAATACATATAAAGTATAAGCAATCACAGTCAAAAATAAATTACGTCTTTTTGGTCTTTTGCATTCTATGCGTGATCGAAGTTAAAGCCTTGATCTTTGATTAATTACTTGCTATAAAATCGTCCACTAATGTTCTTGGGATGCACTTCCATTTTGCCTCTAAAGAACACAAAGATGTCTCTATGGCCGTTCAACGGAGCTTTCTGAAGAGTTTTCCGAACACTTTCCGGAGGGACATAAGGTGGTATCACCACATTTTCAACATCTTGACATGGGTGGTGATGTTTTACACCAAACGTCTGTAATATGATCGACTTCTTCAAAAAGTCTGGGATCCCATCTTCAACAGCCCTCTCCTCCTAAACAAAACCATACAAAAAAGTTTTTATCACAACAAAGTTGTAATCTTTGATGAAATATGTGGACAAGAAGCGCTATGCAAAGGCTAACCATGGCGTGAAAACAGGCGCCATAATCGTGAGAGGCAACGAAGACATGGTCGGACCCTTGGGACCGGTTCCAAAAGGGACAAGTAGAGGAAATGAGGTGCACAGCCGAGGACAAGAGGGATCTCGCGTGACCTATAGCAGGGAAGCCATTAACGGTGCTGAAATTGCAGGACACGTAAACTGGTACAAAGAAGAAGTCCGCTTCGTACGGGTCAAACGTCCGTACACCATCGCTGTTTGATAATGCTCTGTGAATAGCCACCTCGGAAGCAAATAAGTGGTTGCTGCATCTCTCGTTGGCCAGCCAGTCCGTGTTGTATTTCGATGGCAAATCGTAGACGTATATTTTCAAATCCTTCAATGAATCTAAAAGTAAATACAGGCAAAAACAATAGAGTTATAAGAGTGATATGAACGATATAATAAGTGACGATTTCATGAATGCTCCATGGATAGTAATGACACCTTGTTTAGTCCAGGGTTGTTGCAGGAATGTGGAATTGGTGGATTCAAAGAGTGCACGAGACACGTCATTGGAATTGGAGAAAATGGTTTTAGAGAGAGGGATTGGTTTATGGGTGATGAAGAAGGAGCTAAAGAAGTAGAGAGTTAGAGAGAGCCAGAGAACCCATTTGTAGTATCTGAAACAGATGTTGTTCTTGTCTTGTTGTACTGGTCTCCCATGTTTGTTGTTGAAGAGTTTCATTCTCACATAGAACCCCCTGTTCTTGGCGGGTCTTTTGAGCTCCATCATATCCTCCTCTCATTTAAAAACACACTCTCTAACCAGAAAACAATATCCGGAACAGGAAGGCTTAATTTTGCAGCAGCTGAGAAGGGGCTTTCGCTTGTGGTTGGATGAAGAAAAGTAGAGATCAAGGGATCGTGATTGGAGACAGCGTTTGTTGGAACTTCGCTTTTAGCACCTAAAACAAAACCAAGTACATTAAAAAAATGCAAATACCATGAATTGGCATCAAGATCGCTCCTAAACAATAGTTTAAAGGGTTTGGTTACGTTCTGGTTCTTGAACAAATTTAAAAATACGAGAAAAGAGATTGGAGTTTGAGAAAGAGGAAGTGTGCAGAGCCAGAGAGTCACATGGTGATGGAGCAGAAAGAAACTCGGCGAAGGTCTCGGTTTCTATGCTTGGTTTTTGTAGTTCTCAGTATTATTATATTATAAAAGAGCAAATGACGCAAATGACCAAATTGAAAGTCAAAAACTTGTCGATCGAGTTTTTTGTCAGAACAGAGTGTTTAAACTTTAAACAACAAAGCTTATCTTAATACATCAGTTATAATCAATGTGGCTATCATTACCAACATTGTTTCTTTAATTAGTCTCAATGAATCGTTAAACATGAGGTACAAAGTGGGTCCATAAGGGTGCCAACTGTTGATCTGCCCAATGAACGACCCAGATTGGTTGCAAAAGGGTATGGTGGTATTAACAGTCGGTGCTTAAAAAAAGGTTTCACATATTTAATGATGAAAAGGATCAAAACTCAAAAGAAGAAAATATAGTAATTAAAGAAAGTGGGCATTGAAAAGTCCTTACTCCTTAGTAAAGCACAGCCTTTTTTGTTAGGAATAAAAGGCCAGGAAATAGTTTGAAAGACTTGTACTTGCATCTAGGTTACAATTATGGGAATCTTGACATTATTATATATTATATAAGCAAAGTTAACTAGGAGGGACCGACGGTTGTCTGATATATAAATCTTCTATTAGAAGAGTCAATTTCAGGGTGAGACGGAGACTGCGCCAACGTTTGTAGCTTTAAAACTCTAGGGGAGAAATGACATTAGCCTGAAATGACATTAGCCTGTTTGACAATCAGCTGATTGCATTAGCTGTTAGCTGATTCTATCAGCTGTTAGTTGATAGCTGATTCTATTAGCTGATTTGACCAGCTGATTGTATTAGCTGTTTGTCATTTGATGTTTGATAAAATTAGCTGTTTATGTGTAAAATGACTTATAAGGACATGACTGTAAAAAAATTTATAAGAGTGTAAATATTATATATT
>JAOTBA010000008.1:5356901-5370947 GCA_025629845.1 Erythroxylum squamatum
ATTAATTTCTTCTAATATATTTCATAATAAAAATAATAACAATAACAAATACTAACCATAATAGGTGCAAAATTTATAATAATAATAATAATAATAATAATAACAACAACAACAATAATCACACAACTGAAATTTTATTAGAGTTATAAGTTAATAATAACATAATTAAATATTGTAAAATAAATAGTGATATAATTATAAAATAATTAATTAATTACATCTTCCAAATATATTATACTGCAGGGGCATTTCTCTCATTAATACTATTTTTTGTTTTGTCCCCTGTAACCAAACACATTTATGTCCTCAGGACGAAGACAATTTTCTCTGTTCTATCCACCGCAACCAAACATCTCACTGTCTCTAATTCTTATTCTGTTCCGTCTTGTTCTGTTCCGTCTTGTCCCGTCTCTACATGTTGAAGACGCTAACCAAACAGACAGATAGGGCTTATTTTTCGTATGCTAAAGCCAACGCTATATGCACCAGACTAGAATTGAATTTTAATGGATGTGAACATTTTTTTTGTTGTAATTAAATCTTGGACTTGAGGTTGAATGTTGTTGGTGTAGTATGGTCAGAGCATATAGCATGTAATAATTATTTTAACATGAAATTGGGGGTTAAGGGTTTCCAATTTTGATTGTCCCAATGGCCGAAAGCTCCCGGCCCATTCCTCCGGAAAACCTCCCTGCCATCTTCCTTATTGGTTCCTCCAACGTCGGCAAACGAACCATCCTCTCTCGTAACTACTCTCTTTTTTCTCTCTTTCATTTGTATTTCAATTCCTAACAAAACGTTCGAGTTGATTAAAAGCGTAATATTTTCCGTTCTAGGATTACTTTCAGTGGATTTCCGGGACACTAGTGATGATGCATCATCCTCTTCTCAGATTCTTTTTCATTGGTTCGTTTCTTTTCTTCTGTTTGTTTGATGGTTTCCTTCTTTCTGTCAATCTATTTGTTAAAAAAAAAGTTAAAATTTTTGAACACAGGTGGACAATTGATACCAAGTACTATACAGCAGATGTTTGTGTATGGATGGGGGATCTGAATGATGAACTATTAATAGCTAATCTCCCTTTTTACGACCGATTAGCTGCCGTGGTCTTGGTTTTTGACTTGACTGATGTAACTCCTCTTCTCTTTTCTGTTTTGCCTTTTTTTTTTCTATTTTATGCATCTCTCTGTTACGTTATGGTATGTGATTCGCAGCTATCAACTCTCACAGCACTCAAGGATTGGGTGTCTCGCAACGATGTTTACAAGTTTGATGTTCTTCTATGCATTGGAAACAAAGTTGATCTCGTTCCAGGTCATCCAGTTCATTCCGAGTACCGAAGACGACAACTTCAAAGAAATGGAGAGTCTTCTGATGAGATCACCGACTTTGAATCTGAAGGAGCTAGTCTACTTGGGTACGAACAAGAACAACCAGCATGGGATATTAGGAGATCATGTCTTGAATGGTGCACCGACAACAACATTGAATATATTGAAGCTTGTGCTTCCAATCCCGATTTTGACAAGTGTATGTAAAGCCCATCAATTGAGCATCCAGCTTGGTGAACATTTTCAGATTTAGTTCTAGAATTAGATGGCTAGCCCCTTTGTTTCAGGTTATGATCAAGATAATGCTGCATTCCAAGTCATTCTACCAACCTTTCTGCTTATAAATATCTGAGGATCATTACATGTCTAATGCTTTCCGGCGAAGTGGTTTTTGGTATATTGGAAAGTATAAATTACATAAATCCCTTGTAAACCCTTCTACCATGCATCTATTAGGAATTGAATATGGAGAGGTACTCCTACTTGTGAAACTCCTGATGTTAAGGCTGACGAGTTATTTTATAATTAGGTTAGTTATATAGTTACCTCTAATGGGACGTTCTTCAATCATAGGAGTTCACCTCCATTGGGTTAATTTTTGCCATTAAGAAGTGAAATAAAATTGAGCCATGAATTCACAAGCTGAATAAACTTGAATTAGTCTCTACTAAAACCTTTTCTTTTCCAGGTTTGTCAGTTAATGGCGATTCCCAAGGAGTTGAGCGTCTGTTTGGTGCACTTTCTGCTTATATGTGGCCTGGAATGATTTTGAAATCTGGCGATAAGATACCTAAACCATCGTTACCTGCAAATGAAGGTCTTTTTGGTAAACATAATTTATCTATAGTCTTACTTTGCCAATTAGAATACTGAATGTTTCCACTGATTCCATACAGAATTTTCTGAAGAAGAATCTGAGTACGAGTTCGAGTATGAAGTGTTATCTGCTGGTATAGCTGAACCATGGGATGACACGTTTGAAGGATGGGTTTCAACAAGTAGTGCTAGTACCATGGAGAATCTAAGAGAATCATCTACTCAGAAGAATTTGGAGGCAGAATGTGAACATGAGAACAGAGAAAAGTTCGACAAAGAAGAGCTTCAGCCCTCAACATCAATGTCTGAATTACAGAGTAATGGGGAAGTGATTACCAGTGTAGAACCTGAAAAATGCCCAGAAACAGATGGGGTTACGCCTTTTGACTTTGATGACTTGGAGCAGTTGATGTCTGAGATAGGGAACATGCGTAACAGCTTGAGATTGATGCCTGATTTTCAGAGGAGAGAAATGGCTGCAAATCTGGCAATGAAAATGGCTGCTATGTTTGGAGGTGGTAGCGATGATGAACAAGAAGTAGATTGATTAATTTGATACCTGTTTCGCATTACAGTTTTCTGCAATCCTGAATTTCGTCTGAAGGTTTTGAATGGTAATATATTGGCCAACCAGTAAACAGAACTGATGATATTCCAGAAATTTTCTGGAGTCAGTGCTTTGCCGCATAGAACTCTATTTAGGGCGTACTTTAGATCAAAATTTGCATAGATTATTAATACACCAGTTTGAGTTTGTGTTAGAAATTATGTACTTAGCAGGGCTTCGTATAACAGATGATTGTGTTCGAACAAAATTTTTGTAACGGAGAAGGTAAAATTGCTGAGTTAAATTCCCACTCTAATCTTATTCCATCATCTCAAGAAATGCATTCAAAATTATATCATGCTTCAGATTCTGAACGATGGTCAATATATCAATTCCTTTCGGATATCCCTGTCGGCCTTGAGAAATCAATTGCAGCAATAAAAATGACTATGATGCTTCTGTAAGGGTCAAATAAATAGAATAGTTTTCTGATCATAGTCAACGATGCAAATCATTGATAACCCGAAGAAAAAGCATAGAAGAGAAGCAATAATATCCAGCCATTTAGAATTCAATGAGAACACTATCTAAGGTCTTCAGCTGTTCCATCTCCTCCTGGCTTGTTGCTATTCCAGGTTCTACATAACACAACTGATGAAAAAACACATCAGGCTTCTCATCAGATAACATTGCCATCAACAATTTTTTTTCAACTAAGGTTGTCTAACCTGGTATTGGGGCTTTTTCAGGGTGTGAACTCCTCTTTTTATAAGCTTTTCCCAACCAACATTGTCTTTCAACGCTATTTCTAAGGCTTCTGTTCTCTGTAATTACACCACACAACAAATTCAACAAATATATGGTAAAACAGAATCAAGAACATTATATCTGAAACATCTAAAGTTTTAACCAATTCAAAAGTTGTCACGGAAGTGGAAACCTGAAGCCTTGCATCTACCTACCAAACATAGCAGCAACCAATGAACTGGAGGGCTACAACTACAGGCCTACAATCCTATTCTGCAGTTCACTAGTGTTCCAGGCCAAAAAGGAAGAGAAATGATATATATACTAGAGAAACCGTCAATAGTGCTCGTAAGGGAAGTAATTTACTGTTTTCATTAACGTGGAAATAATTTCTAGCGCCAATATAGATAGGCCCAAAAGTCCAGATGCTCAGAGAAAGACTTTAGTATAATCCATGTCTGGAAGGAGATGTCATACATATTCCACGGATTTAGTTAAGAATTGATGGCTTTCAATCTCATTCAGCCTCAGAAATACCATCTACAGGCATCCCTGATGTATTTTAACACCTACTTAGAAACAAATAAACTGAAACTTCAACAGATATTGAAATGTCACGATAAGCCAAGTAAGAGTTACATATGCACTCTTCTCATTTGATTCTGTCCAAACAATGACAATACAAAAGACCCTCAATGCTTCTTAGGCTTAGGTGCAAAAATTTTCTTTTACAACTTTCGTGAAGCTGCTAGATGATGCTCCATGTCATGATAGAAGATTTGCAACTTACTAATACAAAATTGGAAATTGTTGGAAAGATGTAGGTTTTAGAAAGGATTCTGTTCACAAACAGTTCATGAAACCTTGGGGCTGAGGTTGACAGTAGATGATGCAATATTGCAAATGGTAGAGCATCGTTCAACCACAAAATGCTAGATATTTCAGGACAACCGATTTTGTGCAAAGAAAAATAAACTTTAAACGCATAGGAGTATGCATTGCAGACACATCTATTAGGATTATGCATTGCAGATGCCTATAGTTAATATTTTAATATATAATCTTGAACAAAAATGAAAGCTTTTAGTACACTTACATGAGCAGGATCCAAAATCAACAGATTGTATTTTGAGGTGCCATTTTGTTGGCGTTTGACTTCAATCCCAACAATGGTTCTCGAATGTCCATCATGTTGAAAGTATAACGGCCTGTTAATACTCGAAACAAACCCAAATATACTCAGGATAAATGTCTTGTATGCAAAAACCAATGATGAACATGAAAAAGGAAAAGCAATCAATAGGAGAAAGTCCGCTATCCAAATTTCAAACATTAGAAAATCTTCAAGAGAAGAGTAAAGCTAACAATAAAGAGATTTAACTTTTACATTCTATCAGTGGCAATGACACTTGAACTACGGGAAAATGGAATTTTTATGCCATCTGAGAAGTAATTCCACACCCAATCAACAAGAGCATGAGAGAAATCATTCTTGCTTGAAAAGTGGGATTTGTCACGTGCAAGTGCATCAGTCTCTGGTGCAGAAATACTGGAAGTATCACGTTGCAGATATCGGTCCATAGGTCCATAAACCTGAAAGGTGGCTTTCCCCTTGTTCCCTCCGGTGGTTGTACTAGTGATTGTTTTGGTAGAATTCAAATTGGGAGCAGAGTCAAAATCAACAATCTTAGCTCGAAGGCCAAAGGAACGGAAGAGGGCAGCGCATTCAGTAGTTCCAATCCAGTGTTGAAAGCCATGGATGGAGTGGTTAAAATGAAGAGAGCCAGGGGCATCAAACCCCTTTTGCCAAGCAATCTCAAGCCATCTTTGGAGAGAGGGAATATCAGGGACATATCCACATCCCCCAAACAACACCTCCCTAGCACTTTCACGTCTAAGCAAATGAGAAGAAAGCATTTGGATGTTACGCCAACCGCAACCCCATCCCAGGTCCTCGGAGGGCAGACAATGGAAGTGATCAACATAACCACACAATAACACAGTATTGGATTTAGTTTTCTTGTGCATTAAGTTTACATCTAATTCGAAACACTTGAACAACAAGGCCATCAAACCACCATCATCATTGACACGGTGATGGGAACTGGTGCTTTGCAAACCAATCAAGCTCGAAATCTTCTCATCCATGGCGTTATTATAGTTACTTCTATGAGTTTGGGAAAGGGAAAGGCTTTGGGACATGGCGAGATATTCGTCGACACAGCTTGCAATAGCGTCATTATCATCATCATCATCTTCAAAGTGGCTGTTTGCATGCCTATATAATCATCGTCAACAAAATCAATATTTTTAAGAATCACCGCTGATTCTGAGATGAAAGGTTTCAAATTAAAACAAAAAACAAAAAGAAAAGGAAAATTGAACAGGTTGCAGACAGCGAGAGCGAGAGAGCTACCTTGGGAGTAGATATGAAGGAATGGTGAGATTACAGACGGGACAACTTCCCAAGCAATCCATAGCGTAATCATACACTTCGCTACTCATTCTAAATCCTAATCCTAACAAACCAACCAAGCACGGCCAATCCTGTTCCTCCCTCCTCAATTATTAAAATGAAAAAAATCATTAAAAATAATTAAACCGATTCGTTAATAATTTTTATTATTAAAATTGGTTAATTTAGATTATAAAAATTATTAATAAATTAATAAATTAAAATACATAAATATTTATTTATTTAATTTTTAATTAATTTTTAAATTTTTTAAATAAAAACTTCCTTCAATCATAATTTAAATTATTTAATTTTATAAATTTTTAATTTATTTTATAAAAATTTAATATGATTAAATCTTTTAAATTTTTTATCAGCATAATTTTTAAAATATTAAGATGCACCCCTTCATTTAAACTTTTTTTTTCACATTGCACTGTAAAATAGAAATTCTTAGAATAGTCCTTACAAACTAGTTAAATTAAATTGGTACTGAAAAAATAATAACTTAAAACTAAAAATCAACCTATTAGTTCTATTTTATTTTTTATTTGATATAATTCTTTATTTTATGTTTTTTTTTTTCAAATGAAAATTATCTGAAACTAAAAAAGAAAAAGAATATCAGGTCAAAAGGAAGACAAGCTTTACGAACACGAAGCCCAAATTCCGTGCTGATCTGCGTCTGTCATCCATTCCCTCGTAACTCCAACTCCGACCTTCTGAAACACAAATCTCTGTTTTTATTTTCTGTAATTATCTTTATTAGGAATTGTAGAGAAACTAAGCAAGTGGAAAAATGGACGCGGCGGCAAAAAAGAAGGCTTTGTTCCGTGCTAGATTGAACGCCCAGAAGAAGGATAAACAGCGAATTGATTCTCCTCTTGTTAGGTATTATCCCTTCTTCCTTTTACTGTTTTTATTTATTTATTTATTGTTGAAGAGGTTCTTTTCTGATATTCATTCATTTACTACTAACGCAGGTACAACGAGTTCGATCAACCTGTTTGTAGGGTTTGCAACATTGTTTTGAAATCTGAATCCCTCTGGGATGCTCACCAAGCTTCTCGTAAGCATCACGAGGTCATTCCATTCGTACCCTTCTCTTGTTCTCCCAATTATGATTCATGATCAAAGTGAGGATTGATTTATTTATACTGCCCTTTTGTTTTCTCAGGCAATAAGTGATTTCAAAGCTAATGCAACTGGGCATACACAATCTGCTAAACCTAAACTTCCAGTTAAGGTCGACCTGCCTGATACAAAGGATCAACCCGCTGTCAAATTGTCCAAGCCTTCCTCATCATCTGTGCTTCCTCCTGATTTTTTTGATACTCGTGACTCAAAGAAGCAAAGACTTGGTATGGATTCTTTTCCTTTATTCAAAATAGAATGGCTGTGTGCTTGTAGATGAAGAATGAGGATTTTTTTCGGTTTCGCTAAAAATAGAAAGGGATTCTTCAGAAGTTGCCAATTGAATGCATTGATGCCTTTTATTATTCAATGATATTGGCACTTATCTAGTTGTGTTTTATTATTCAATGATTTTTGGTAGTGATGGTCATAGAGTTAATGTGAACAAGATCGCAGAGAGGGAAAAGATTACTTGTTGAAAAGAGCAATAGGTTCTTACCTGTGGTTGAGATGGTTCCTAATAGGTTCTTGCCATTTTCCTGGAGTATAGTTTGTTAGCAACTGGTTTTTGGGCAAAATTGAATATAAATCATGAATGAAAGCCAGTTCATCTTCTGTAACATAAAACCTGAAAGACATATAACCTGCCTCGAGTGGATAACCATTTGTAAAGTTTATAATTGGAGGTGGGACTCCGGCTGAAGAGGAATTACATCGTTGATAGGAGTCAAAGCAGCCTAATTCTTGTTGCCTGGCTAATGATCAGTTACCTTTAAGGGGAAGGAAAAGAACGACAATATTTCCTTTTCTTTTTGTGGGGCCACCATCACCCTTTCCGATGTCCTTGAGGAGTTCGCATTTCAATATTTATACATAAGGCCTTCCTGTGTAACAACAAAGGAAATGCATTTTCAACCAAGGCTTTCCTGTCACAGATTATGGTAATTTAAGTTCTTAAAAATGTGCTTTTAGGTTCAGATGCTGTCAAGTCTTCGGATCCAGATGCATCTAAAACGGTGGGAACTTCAACTCATGCTATAACCAAAGAGTCTTCCTTTGAAAACAAGAGAAATGAACCATACAGTGAGATTAATAACCAGACTACAAGTTTTAAACAAATCAGCGATTCTTTATCTGCCCCAGAACAATCTACCGGTTTAGAATCCAAGCAAGTGAAAGGAGCTCTTCCTGAAGGATTCTTTGACAACAAGGAAGCTGATTTACGCGCTCGTGGCATTAAGACTGTGAAGCCAGATGTCAAGTAAGGTCTTTGCTTCCCGTTCCACTCTTCTCATAGTTAACGATTGATATGAGCTTCCTTTTCTCTGAAAAGAAGATCTCTGTGTTCCTTTAATTTGATTTCTTTGGGGAGAGTTACATTTGTTAAGCTTCAAAAAGCTGAAAATTTCCTAATCTACCCTATGATAATCATCTGGTTTTGTGGCTTGCTAATTTGTTATGTTAAGCGTTAGATTGCATTGTTGAATTCACTACAATCATCTGTACATAAGGAGAAGTACATCTCCTGCTACCTCAAGAAGGGTTTCTTTATATGGGCCTTTGAGATCGTTATTAATTTTAAAAAGCATGTATTTTGAAATAATTGATCGTTTAAGTATTGACTGATTGTGCATCCTAGTCTTTAAACACCTTGTACTGTAGTGGACATTCTATCTACTTAATCAAATAATTGATTATAACTATCACAATTTAATGGGTGGAGCAGAATCCATTAACTTCTTCAATTTATGTTAAGAGATGTACATTTTGTATGTTGGAAAAACATGTGGATTTTGATGCATACTAATTTAAATTTATTTTAAATCCTGATTAGAGATGAGTACAAGGAATTTGAGAAGTTGATACAAGAGGACTTGCGGGAGGTTGATGACCGTTTGGAAGAAGAGGAGGTCAGAGATAAATACGTAGGTTTTACTCAATTACATCTCTAATTGATGTTACTAATATGTAGTATGGTGATTGCAGATTGATGCTGCTGAAATGATTCAAGAATTCGAATCTTTGGAACAGAGGTAAGTTCGTGCTAGCTAGCAGTTGGGATACTGTCATTTATTCATGAATTTCTTTAGTTTGATTTATTGGATGGTTTAGGATTCTTATTCTCTTTGACCTGTGAATCACCAGTGCCTATAGGGAAAAAGTTGAATTGTTGAAACGGAGGAAAATAGAGCTGATGGCTGCTAGGTCTTCCAAACGTGGCACAGATACAAAATTGGTTGGAAAAGAATCTATAGTAGAAGAATCATCCAGTGATGGTGATGAAAATAACAACAATTTTGCGGTCGATTGGAGAGCTCAACACCTATGAATAGGATGGAGAAAAGATGTTTTTGCTACCGGGCCAAATTAGTTACCATTTTTGCCTAAATATGCTAATATCTCTGCCTCTTATCCTGATTTGACCACCATGTTGAAGGGCCTGAATTATTTGGAATATTTGTGGCACGATAGAAAGCAGAATTTTGGAAACATTCAGGGGGAAGAGAGATGTTTATTTAGTAACCGAGTTTATGGTTTACCTCCCCACCTGGAAAGATCAGTTAGAGAGATTAAAGGTCGTGCTGTCAGAAATGTTATGATTTGCTGTTCTAATACTCGCAGACTGATGTCTGATACGTTGGCATAAACTTGTACGCCTTTGGTCACCGATAATGTTAAAACTTGGAAGGTATCATTCGATTCATACTTCGTTTCCCCCACTTCTAATTGTTAACGTGGATGGTGGAAGAAGATTTTAGCTTCACTTATTAAGATGTAAGGATCATGCATCAGAAGCTTAGGAATAACAAATAGTGGAGATAGTTGTATACATTAAAAGCAGGGGGATCAATTTCTTAGACATTATTCTTTTTTCACTGAAACTGCGCTTATTTCCGCCATATTTTGTCCTTGTACATCAAATTGAGAAGTAGCCACTAATTCAATGGTAGAGGAGGTCAAAGCCTAGTCTTGATCAGGAGTTGACTTTGTGTGGAACAATTACTATCCTTCCAAATGTCAAACAAACAATTAAGTAATGACACCTCGTCTGAAACATGAATTGAACTGGCTGCATTATCCTTCTAAAATATGCAAACAATTCACACTAGTTTAACCATATCTGTGATACATGGGAGATTATGGAGGTAAATACCACCAAGTATTATTTTATCCATTCACTACTCTTCAGATTAAAAGAACATTAGTCATCCAATCGCAGAGCGTTATATCTTAAATTCTAAAACTTGAACAATTTCTTATGAACCTTCAAAACCGACCGACAAGTGAGTGAAATTCTTGTCGTCTTTCGGTGGATAAGCTTCATGTCTCCACCCTTGTTTGAATCACCATCTTTCTCAGAATCTAAGAGGGAATCATCGAGTCCACGTTGTAGCAAAGTTTCTGCTCCATTCACAACCTAAAAATGGAAAACCAGTGCGATTGTCTTATATAGGAACATGTCCTTGTAGTCAATATCTACGTCAAAATTTGCCACATACCTCACCATATGGCTGCACTTCTCTATCTTCTATACCATGCAAGTAATCTGAAAGGAAAATTTTCTAGTGTACTTAGGATACTATAGAGCATAAAACCAAAAGCATTTTCACTCCGCAGAACCTGCTTAGAGAACAACAACAAAAAATCACAAAAGCTTGTGTTTTGCAACGACTATAGGCATTCACCTGTATAGGCATCATCCTTGAACATCAGTAGGCTTCGAGGCATCAATAATACAGAAAAAGGCTGGTGACCGAGCCCCAATTTGTACGCCTCAGTATCTAAAGCTTCACCAGCCGAGAACAATTTATTTTCATCATCACACCTCCATGCATTTGTGCATGTTTTTAATCTTGAATGTGGTGTAAAGTCCATTATAACAGGTGAACCAAGAGAAAGGATGGCTACAACTGGGAAATAGGCAGGCCCATCCTGGTGTGGCTGCAAATAGTGACAATAAAGACAATAAATAGCAACTAATACAAAATACTGTGGCTGACATTAGTTGCAGGCGTTGAGTGAACATTTAATCTGTCTTTAAAATGGTACAAGAGCAAATGATGCATGATGGGAAATGTTGCCTTGTAGTCAAAATCCAAGTCAGTAAATAGGGGCAATACCAGACACCAAGAGGCAATTACGATGCAGACTCAAATTCAACTATTTTGGTTATGAACAAGGTCCAAAAGAAAAAAAAGTTGGGACATATGATAGGTAAAAATGAGATTATTGCAAACCAAAAAAAGAGATTGCTATCATGTGGAAATGTTCAGCACAAACCATTATCCCCTGGTCTGGAAGGTACTCATTGATGAGAACATGATTAATTGCTGCAGGGAAAAGTCCTGATTCGTTGTATATTTTTTGTGTTATCTTCGTTAACCAAGGAGGCACTGTAAGAGAGGTTGCTCAGCAGATTCTAAAAACAATATGTAACAATAAGAATCTATATTTGCAAAAACAAGAAAGTTAATGTCAGGCCTTAAGTTGATTCCGAACTAAAGAGGAACAACAACTGGCTTCTCAATAATAGAATTAAAAAGGAAAGGGCATCATTACATTTCTCAACAACTAGCTATAATTCATCTTCCAAAAAAAAAAAAAAACTAGCTATATTTTGCTAAATGACAAAAGTATAGACATTTCATTCAAATGCAACTCCATGACAGAATGGTACATAATTGATATCTAATTTGTAATGTGCACTAACACAAGTAAACTCCAGACCCAAGAATGTGTGCTTGTTATTGTATCATCTAGTTTAGACTTTTTGTAATATTCTTCAAGTATACATTAATAATGAAACTTCATAGAATAGACGACCCCTTCTTCCACTTTAAAAAAATTTAATTTCCAGGAGAAGGTCTAAATTGATTCCACTCAGAAGTCACTGATGAGCATTATTTAGCATATCTGCTCTCTTAAGAGCATTGTAACTAGCAACTTGATAGTCAAATTAGAAAAGAACTAAAAAAGAAGAAAGATTTAAAACAATTATAAAAAATTTAACTATAAACTAACATGTGCATAATAAGCATTGTAGAAAGTAAAAAGATCAAGATGAATTACTTAAATCTCCATACAAATGAAAATAAAACTGTGTTAAGTTTGTGTTCCCACTTACAGTCTTGGGGCAGAAGACCCTTTTCATGGACGACTCCACCTGTCAGTTTGCAAACATTTAGGGAGGTGATTTGAATTTGACATAAAAAGAGAAGGAAAGAAAGTTCATTCTTTACTCTTGTCTTATGTATGCTCAATCTTCTTGTGATTTCAATTTAACTCTAGAGCTTCTCACCTGAACAATTTTAATAAAGTACATTTACGGCAAAACTCTTAACTGCTTGAACTGAAAAGTTATTAGAAGAAGGAAAGTTACTTTTATAATAAAAGTTCAGATAATACCTTATAAGCGTTGTAGTAATACATGGAGTACTTCTTAAACTGATATGGATAAGGATGCATTTGTGGGTACGAAATATAGCAAGAAGAGGATCAGGCCCTTTAAAATAGGAGAAATGATAGGAGATTTGCAACATCCCTTTAAAATAGGAGATCTTACCTTAGAAGGAGTCTATTTAAATATTTAGTGAGATAACTAGTAGGTCTATTCTTGTTAGAAGTCTTATCCTAAATAAACTGATGTAACCAGCCTCTATATAAGGCTACTTTATTTATGAATAAAGTATCAGACAAATTATCAGAGAAATATTTCTTGGAGGAAAAGAATTGTCACGGACATGTCTCCCCCTTGAGTAGAAAAATAGGGTCTTCTAAAAAAGGAAGAACTCCAACAAGGGAAATCGAGAGGATTCCTTGGTGATTGTCCCGTGACTAGATCCTACGTTCGAGACCATATCAATTTGGTATCAGAGCCAGACACGATGGACGACTCAGGGAATATCCAAAATGAGCTTAGGGTGTTTATGCAAAGGGTTGAGCAATGTTTCCAGCAGATTGAGGAGCTCTAACAGAGGCACTTGACTTCCCAATTCGAAGAGATGAACCGTTGGTTTAGGAAGCTAGGAAAGGAGCCGAATCGGGGGTGGTGCAGGGCATGGAGGTGGGGCAAGCAGCAGCCATGCTTCTGTTAGTCGAGGGGAGAGGCTGAACGAAGGGCGTCCCTACTGCATTACTCAAAGTTGGAATTCCCAACCTACAATAGTTCAGAGGACCCTCTGGTTTGGTTGCACTGCTACGATCAATTTTTTCAGAGCCAACAAATAGCAGAAGAGGATCGACTAGGCTTGATTGCTTTTCACTTGACAGGGGAGGCCCAACTCAGGTATTACTAGGAGGAACAGGAGAAACCAGGAATGACGTGGGAGGACTTCAAGTCACAATGCAACATGAGATTTGGTCCCCCTTAAGCACTAACCCACTAGGAAAATTAGCCAATCTCAAACAAACGAGTACTATTGAGGAATACCAATGTCAATTTCAAACCTTACTAGCATGCATCATTGGTCTCCGACCCAAACAGTAGGTGGGCATCTTTACGGTTGGATTAGTTGACGGGATACGGATAGATGTGGAGCTGCAAGGGTCGAACACGCTAGGGATAGCCATGAACATGGCAAGGGCTTTTGAAAGAAAGCAATTGGTTGACCAGGGAGGGGGAGCTCGACGTACTTTTGCCTAGGCAGCAACCATAAGCAATGCTTCAGCTTGGGCCACAGCCAAAAGCTCTCAGGCTAGCCCTACAGTTGTTAACAACCAAGACAACAAACCCTTGGGAGGTTCGCTAGCATCGGTCTCCATTATGGGAAGTAACCTAACCCCGTTTTTCAAGCGTTTGTCAAGGGAGAAGATGGTTGAAAGACGAGCAAAGGGACTTTGTTTTAATTGTGATGAGCCATACTTAGGGGGACATAAGTGTAAGTGGCTGTTTTGGCTTGAAGTGGCAGACCCGGAGTTGGAAGATGAACCGCTTCGAGCTTGAGGACAAGCTCCTTGTCGAGAAGGAGAGTAATGATATGGATAAGGATGCATTTATGGGTATGAAATATAGCAAG
>JAOTBA010000008.1:5371047-5388774 GCA_025629845.1 Erythroxylum squamatum
GTCATGTGGAAGTTAGTTAGGAGAAGGGAATAAAAGGTGGTAGAGGGGAGAGGCATAGGCATTCGGTTATGATATTGTGATTGGTGATTGTAAGGAGGTTCAGCTAGCCCTCGAAACCTAGCTAGGGAATAATAGTTACCGGATCCCATTCATCTATATTCATCTTTATTCTATATCTGTTCATATTTTACTGCTGCTGTGTGTGCTCTGTGGTTGTTGTGTGTGCGATTGTTGGCTGTGCAGGTTCTGTGTTTGGGCTAATTCTCTGTTAGAGCTAGTTGTCTCTAACAGATGCATTTGTGGGTATGAAATATAGCAAGAAGAGGATCAGCCCTTTAAAATAGGGATCAATTCACCTGTGCCCGTTTCTGTGTGCCACCCTATGCCTCTCTCCATCCATCCACCCATCCATCTATTAACATTTAATGGATGGATGGATGAAGAGGGGCATAGGGTGGCACACAGAAACGGGAACAGCCACCCTATGCCGTTTAAAAGGGAAGTAATAGGAGATTTGCAACATCCTTTAAAATAGGAGATCTTACCTTAGAAGGAGTCTATTTAAATATTGAGATTTGCAACATCCCTTTAAAATATGAGATCTTACCTTAGAAGGAGTCTATTTAAATATTTAGTAAGATAACTAGTAGGTCTATTCTTGTTAGAAGTCTTATCCTAAATAAATTGATGTAACCAGCCTCTATATAAGGCTACTTTATTTATGAATAAAATATCAGAAAAATTATCAGAGAAATATTTCTCGTAGGAAGAGACCTTGTCACGGACAAGTCTCCCTCTTGAGTAAAAAATAGGGTCTTCTAGAAAAGGGAAGAACTCCAACAAGAGAAATCATGAGGATTCCCGGGTGGATCGTCCCGACTAGATCCTACTCTCGGGACCATATCATAAACCTTCACTGAATACCAGTTTTTAATAGTTCAAATAGAAAATTTTTAAAGCAAAGGAATCTCTTTCACAAAGATAACATCAAGTGTACAAAAGTGTTATGGACGCTCTTCCGGTGATTATGCCTTCAAAAAGTTTTACACTTATAGAAATTGATTTAATTTATTCAATATCATAAGAAGAAGATCCAGAACCAGATTAAGTAACAAAACTTTTTCAAACCACACAAAGAAAATGCGTAATTTGATCCTTCTACGATTACGTAGCGCCAAGCAAGTAGTTTTCAGGTTATACTGAGAACAAAACATGAAAAAGAATACCAACATACCCCAGTTCTGAAGTCTTCTGTTCTTCAAAGATTTCCATTTTGACAATGGGGCTTCATCTATCTGCAAATGTACATATAAAAAGACGAATAAAATCATGAACATCTATTTTCTTGAATTAAGTCTGATTTCAAGTACTTAGTATACCCGTGATCATTCAATAACAAAATCAATTAAATTTTAATATAAGCAGGTAATATGAGAAAGTTGCATTTAAAATAACTCGGTGATAATGAGAATTTATGAAAGAAAATAAGGGACGAGATTAAACTATGGTTATAGTCCAGGGAGTTCCCATCATCTTATTAAGCAAGAGGGAAAACGGCAATTCTATGAAGATCCAATACACCTAATTTCCGAAATTCGAAACCCCACACTAAAAACTTCATTAAAAAGAAGGAACATAATTGGTCATATGGACAGAGAGCATTAGTACAACTTCTTACCTTAGCAAGAAGTTGGGTTTCTTCCAAGCGTGTGATGAATTCAGGAATGTAAAACACAGAAGGAAGATTGCCCACTTTGAACTTATTCAAATTTCCCTCCATCCTCTTTTACCTTTACTATTACCAAAAAAATCTTCATAAACTACATATATTCATAAAATAAAAGCTAAACTTAGTGGAATTGATTTCCAGCGGAACAAAGGCTATACAGTATGCAAAAGTTAAAGAATAATATTAATTCAACGTCAGAAGAAGAAGAAGAAGGAAACAGACTGAAGAACCTCAAAACGAAGAATGTTCTCCTTCTTTCCTCTTCCAACGAAAGGTTATTTTCAGTTTTAGTAGTTTAATACCTATAATATCCTCATATTGGAACATTTATTACATTACGCCCTGTTGGCTGTTTCCCCACGTTCGTACGATGGCATAGAAAGGAATAGAATCAGATGATTTAGATGAAAGTGACGGGTGTCTAAGCAGAATTGGATGACCATGATAATGATGTGTAATGTACCAGATAATTATTTCCCATGATAATCCTGTTCCTATAATGAAAACGACGACAACTGACAGATAATACGACAGACACTCTCGCTGTATACTACTATTGTACTGTTCTGTGTTACTCATTACTTGTTTGGATAAGACACTGGAAAATGAGATGCTCGCCTCACTCTACTCATCATAACTAGAGTTGAGTTTCGCACCTAAACTAAAGAGAGCTTCGAGTTAACAGCCGCTGTTGGTGTTGAAATTAGTCAGGTGAAACCCTCCGTCCATCTCTGTTATCTTGGTCGATTTCAATACTACTACTACTACTTATACGATTTGCTGTTGTGACTCTTGTTCTTCTTCTGCCTCATCTTCGTTTATTAGGAATACCTGAGGAAAAAGTTCTTACTTTGTTTGCTTTGTTCATGTTAAGATGCGTAATTTATGTAGGATGTAACTATGGATTTGTTAATAAGTTTATCGGTTGAGCTCATAATTTTCTGATCTCATGCCGTAACTTTTGTATGTAAAGCATAAGCTACTCGGATTTGGAAATTAAATACTTATTCATCGTTAGATTATTCTAGGGTGGAAAATTTGGTGACTGATACACCAACTTATGGATCTTTCGTTTTCTTCTCAAATCCTAACGATGGACAAGTAATAAGCAGAAGAAGAAGAGAAGGACCCAGCAGAAACCAAATTTTCTATTCTAAAAACTTAGTTGTGGAGCTGTTACAACATCTAGTTTTTTTACATCTAATTGCTTAGTGATTGTACAAATTTTAGTAACTTTTACTGAGCGTGAGCTTTGTTCAAACTAGTTTGCATTGGCTACATAAATTAGTTTCCTTTGTTGGTGGTATCCAAGAGTATATCATCCAACGGTTAGGGATTCTTAATATTCATTTTAATCTGTGTTAATATCAGAATGATGAAAAGGGCAATTCATGGATTTTTGTTACATGGGAATGCTGTCAAAAGCTCTGTTTTGAGACATGTCCGCATTGGGAATCCAGTTTTGCGGCCCATTATCTTTTCACGCCTTGAGTCAGTTTCGTCAGCTCGTATCGAAGAGCATGGATTTGAAAGTACTACAATTGCAGACATCCTGAAAGCAAAAGGTAAAGGTGCAGATGGCTCTTGGCTTTGGTGCACAACAGATGATACTGTTTATGATGCTGTGAAATCGGTATGTGTTTTCCTTTTCCCTAAGATATTTATCAGTTCTGATTCCATTGGTTTAACCTATTGCATTTTGCATCTTGTATTTCACAACCCAATCTTCAACCAGTCTGAGACTGCTATAACCAAATAAGCTAGTTATCAGTTGCTAGTTGTCTAGTTTTTCCAGTGTTCTGTAAAAAACACTCCAAAGGTACATAATTTCTAAGTAGGAGCATCGTTATGTGTTTTAACTAGTTAAAATTTTTTACTCTGCAGATGACACAGCATAATGTTGGAGCCTTGGTAGTCGTGAAACCTGGAGAGCAGAAGTCAATTGGAGGAATCATTACTGAGAGAGGTACTTGAAAAGTATTATTATCCTACAAGAAGCATAATGCTAGTCATTCAATTGACCTTTATGATAGTAGGGAATGTAGACCTGTCTATTTATCTGCTATGAACCATTAGTGACACTAGTCTATTATCATACGCAACATTGTTAGAAATGATGAGTTGATGAATAAGCTCAGCGAGGAAAATAACTAGAGAAGCACGCATTTAGCAATTGGGCACTTATTTGCCATGTAAAACTGACATTTACAGTCTGGCTCCCATGTTTTTAGGAAAACAAGTTCTTACTTAGGTTGGGTTGTAACTTTGCTTATTCACAATGAGAACCTGATTTGGCACAATCTGTTCGAATTTCTTTTTCCTTTAGGTGATGTCATCTGAATGTCACCGTGGAAGAAACTCTAGCTGAGCAGGCTACAAAGTATAATCCATGCTGATTACAGAGCCTTAATTATCTTCTAGTAACCTCAACTTATTGTTCTGGAAAGAACTGCTTTAGTAACCATTATAGGCTGTCAGTGATGAGGTTTATCTGGGGTATGATATTACCAAATAATGCATTTTAAAAATTTTTAATTAATGTTTTTCGTTCAAAACTTTCAGATTATCTTAGGAAGATCATAGTGCAGGGAAGATCATCAAAGTCCACTAAGGTTGGAGATATCATGACTGAAGAGGTATGGTACCATAATCATTTCCTAGTATCTTTTTTTACCCTTGCATTTATTGAGGTTTCAGAGAGCTGTAACAGTACAACTAAATGTGGTGCTTTCAGAACAAGCTTATCACAGTTACACCTGACACCAAGGTATTGCGAGCTATGCAACTCATGACAGGTCTGTCATCGTATTTGCTGTAATTGATGTTACCCTTTTATGTATAGATTTAAAAAAATTTATGAAATATAAGCTTGAACAAGTTATACTTGACAGAAAACCGCATTAGGCACATCCCTGTTATTGATGATAAGGATATGATTGGCATGGTGTCAATTGGAGATGTTGTTCGTGCTGTGGTAAGCGAGCACAGGGAGGAGTTGAACCGTTTAAATGCTTTTATACAAGGAGGTTACTGATGATAATGGCAAAAGGAACCATTCCTTGCTAATTTGCCTGGTCTTGAGACCAAAAAGGAAGAACTTGTAAATATGGAAAACATCAAACTAAATGCTTGTGAAATACTATTTGTGTGTGCCTTTTTAACTTGTCTTATGCGAAATAGCACAGGCACTTTGAGAATTTGGATGGATAGTTCGTTTGCATGACCACAACTAGAATTGAATTTGCTCTGCCTCCATATTATTATAGGTTTATGGGTGTTCTGCAGTATATATCCAGAGTGTGGATGTAATGTCAAGCCTCAAGCAGGCGTTATCTTTGTAAAATCTAGTTGCTTAAATATGTACATAAAGAGTCAAAGTTCAAGAAAGCTCATTGATTACAGTCTCATCTGTGGATAAAAAGCAAAAGCAATACGTAATCTTTTATTAGGTTAGCTCTTCTTCTTCTTCTTTTTTGTATTGAAAATTATTAGTTTGAGTAGAGAACCCCTTTTGGTTCTGGGAAACATAACTAGTCTTTGGGAAATTAAACGTAATATAATCAGCACTTTTGTTCGATTTAAACATGCACATGTGACATGTCCTCCAAAACCCCTGTTTTTAGTGTTTTCTTTGCTTAAATTAGAACTTGTTCTTGTCTTATCTGTCTAGTGGCCGGTCACCTCTTCACTCTTGTCAAGTGAAATCTATGTGTATTTATAGTCTTCCTTTATTATTTTCTGGTACACAAATTCTATAGTTTCAGGTTTCATCTCACAAATTGCATGGTTAAAAGGGTTTTCATATAAAGTTTTTCTTTTTCATCAAATATTTTAAAATTATATATATATATATATATGATTTTTTTCTAATTTAATAAAAAATATTTTATAGTGAGAAGTATTTATTTATTTTTATTTAAAACAAATAAGATCAATAATTTATATAATATTTGTGTGTGTGTATATATATATATATATATATTAAACTAAAGAGAAAGACACTCATTTATCGTCTTACATATTTTTAAATTATTATTATAACCAATATTATATAAATTATTAGATCTTATTTGTTTTAAATATAAATAAATAAATACTATATACTTCTCACTATAAAATATTTTTTATTAAATTGGAAAATAGTCATTAAAATATTTGTATTTTTATTCTAATAAATTTATACAAAAATATTTGTCAAGTATTATAATAATATTTTTAATATTCTTTTCCAAGACATCTGCACAGAAATTGTCCGAAGATAATTAATAGCCAAACGAAGCCATCAATCCTTTTGTTCCTTTATGCATTTTCATCATTGTTGTCGTGGCAAGAAAAGTGGGGTGAGACTTAGACAGAGACGGAGACTATGCGAAATGGTCCGACCGAACCCCATGCTTTGCCGCCCTTTTATATCGCTTTATTTAACCTTCCAAAATATACATTTCGCTTTTTTACTTTTTTATATAATTATCTATAACAGACAAACAAAAGCAATATTTCTCGGTTTCAGCAGCTTTGGTTTAATCAAACATAATACAAAATATGAAACCCGTACTGATTAAGCCCATCCCAATGACGTAACTCTCAACTTACATTTTGAGGGAGGGAAAAGCAACCGTGAGAGAGAGAGAGAGAGAGAATGTGGAGGAAAGCGCGGTGGTTTGGAGTTTTGAAGCACAGAGCGGTGGCGCCGGCGTCATCATCATCATCATGCTCCGGCAGGAACACATCAATGAGTCAGCTATATTTGACAAAAAATGAAATAGCTCCTTACCAAACATCTTATAATTATTATTTTTGTGGGTACGGAAGTGATAATCACGATAACAATAGAATTACATTCTCATTCAACAATAAGTCTCTCCTTGTTTCATTTTTTTCAACTGTTACTTGTGACAATAACAATAACAAGAAGAAGACGATTGTTGATAATAAAGAAAAAGGAGGAGTAGAAAATGGGAATGTGACGTGTGAAGAGGCAAAGAGGCTGATGAGATTAGTGAATGTGGAGGCAATGAAGATGAAGCTTGGAATGGAAGGTAAAGAGGTGATTCAATACACAGAGTTGATCAAGACTTGCCAATCAATGGGAGTGGCCCGATCTTACGACGAGGCCTCCGCATTTGCTCGCGTCCTTGACGATGCTGGTGTCATTCTCCTCTTCAGGGACAAGGTCTACCTCCATCCCGACAAGGTCACAACAGCATTCCTTTTGGAGTTATTTATAATACATGTTAGTTGCATTTAATAGTTAATCATCTTGATCATCATCTGCTTATGCTTAGGTAGTAGATTTGGTTAGAAGAGCAGTACCACTTGCTCTGACTCCTGAAGACGATCCCATGAGGGATGAGTTACGGACACTGCAGCAGAAGAAAGAAGAAATTGACGTCTTGGCACATAAGCAGGTGCGGCGTCTGCTTTGGAGTGGACTTGCTATAGGTTTGCTTCATGTAGGCCTCTTTTTCAGGCTCACGTTCTGGGAATTTTCGTGGGATGTAATGGAGCCCATTACATTCTTCATCACTACTTCCGGGATTATCATTGGCTATGCATATTTCCTGTTCACCGCAAGGGATCCAACTTATCAGGACTTGATGAAGAGGCTTTTTCTTTCAAAGCAGAGGAAATTGTTCAAGAAACAGAATTTTGATGTTGACAGATTCAAGGAATTACAGAAGAAATGCAAGTCACCTCTTGATGCCACTAAATCCATTAAAAATCGTGTCGGGTTGGATCTTGATCTAGAGGATGCCTTACACAAGGACTAACCTCAAGACTTATTCTCCTGAAAGCTTTTTCTGAGGTGGGAATTTCCAAACTAATCCATCAGAATTTATGTCAGCAACAGTTTTGGTCTTGAATTGATCCCTCCTGTTTTCATATTGGCATGCTCAACACAAATGCAGCCCTTTTGTACTTCAAATTTTGCATATTTTTCTCGACTAAATGTCAGGAGGAGCTTGTAATGATCTCCGAATGCTCGAATTCATTGTTGATAATCGCTACAGATTTATATATAGAAGAGGGCCCCCATCGTCAGATTTATATATAGAAGTCTCAATACACATCGACCATTTAATAGCTGCAATTCATCTTCTTAACGATACAAACCTACTCATCACAAAAGCCTATACAGATTATTTTTCTTAAATATTAAAAAGTCACCTTCAAGGTCACTCAGTATATTCACTACCGAATCTTCTTCAGATTTTTCAAAGTGCTCCATAATGTCTGACAGTGAAACCTGAGAGATATTAACCACAGAAAATATTTATGGAACACAAGCATAAAATGAAAGACTAGGCGAATAAAAAATCCTAATTAACTCGAAGCAAAGCTTGAGTGCTTGTTTCACTCACCCCTTCATCATATTTCTTAAGCCAGTTTAGTAGAGAACTGGGTGATGCCACCAATTCAGTGGAAATTCCTTGAGGCAAGTCCACTTTCTGACGCTTCTTGGGGTAGAGGAGATGCTCCTCATGGACAGTAGGCAGGCATTCCTGCTTCCTTGCAGCAGCTAGAGAGACTATTTCATTATTACCGGAGCCTACATAAGCAATAGCATTGTATTGTGTTTCAATGTGACAAGGTCCTGCAGTCTCAGTAGAGCATGATTCAGAATCTGTTTTCACAAGTTCACAAGCCTTTGATGTACTCAAGTGTGTTGCAGTAGAGCATATCGCGTCTAGAGGAATCCCAAGGTTTTTCATTGATAGACAAGTCTTGATATGCACATAAGTTATCTGGCATTATTAACAAGATTGTTATCAGTACATACCATCATGAAAACCTCTAGAGACTAATTTCCCTGATCTATCGCCAACAAAGAGAAAAATGAAGGGAAAATTTGGGATGAAGGGAAAGCAAAAGGAAAACTGTTAAGACACAGGAATAAAAGAGAATTTGTCCAGTCAAACTTACATCTTCTGGTAATTCATTTTTTATGGGTTTCAACTTGTCTGTAGAGCCAACTTTGGAGATAGCCCCTTGAATAGCTAAGAATATTTCACTGGTCATTCCAATTTCATCGCAGAATCTGGTCCAATCCATCTTAAACCCTTCTTGGGCAGCTTCCAGAATATACTCGGCTACAGTTTGTTCTTTTATAGAAGCTGATCGGCCAGGAAAGGTCTACAAGTATCTTTTGTCAGGATCAAGACTAATGACATAATATTGTAACTAACACGTTGCTAGCAACTATGGAAAATTCACATACCGCAATCATTTGAATTGATAGACCGTCTTCATCCCATTTTTTCCAAGCTTCAACTTTAGCTGGTGTCAATTTTCTCTGTTGAATGGTTACGGATTGCAGTTCTCTTGTGTGACCAGGCATGCTTGCTTCCCCATCCAAGGAAAGGTTCAGTTGTTCAGAGTAATGCCTGATACTTTCAAGAAGATGATCCCCGTAGGTCATAAGCAGATGCTACACCATTTTTCAACTCAAAATTTAGTTTTCTAGTTTACAATTAAAAGGTAGAGAATAAGAAGAGAAGCACAATTCTACTTTGTCTCCATATGAGTAATGTCGAATACGGCACCATTCAAACTGACTTCAAATTGAGGAATGGATGCAGAGTACATTGTCCAAAATAATGTAAGATGACAAGAAATTTATTGCAAAATTTCCGGTAATTAGCAGGTGAAAGCCACGAGCAGAAAATCCCAATAATCAATTGAATGATGTGACTTCACAAACCAGCCACCAAGAATTTAACCTACCGGTTGGAGAGATGGCAGTATCTCCCCATATATTAGAGCTCAAACTTGGGTATATGCATGAGTTGCCAGAGTTTGTAAATATTTTAGTTTCTGATGTACCACAAAAGAGTAGTCTGGAAGATATTTTATATCATAACAATAATAATGATAACAGGAATGTGTATAGACGTTCTTATGGATCAAGTAGAGATTGGAGACTGAAAGATGTGAGGTTACATAATTCAGTGTTGCGAAGATTAATGAGTTGCAACAAAGCTTGTTTATAGACAGAAGAAAAAATGTGGATCCTGGAGTTTCTCTAGCATGCTTAAGGAAAAAGTAACTGGAAATGTACATTGTGCCAGTAGAGTCATATTCCAAGTATTCAACATTCCAATGAAGTTCAGTCCCAGATGAGAAAAAGGAATTGGACATATTGAAAGCATTTCTTCTTTTCTTGATCGTTATCGCATACCTGATTGACACCATCTATGTTAGCCAACCTTGCTTTTGTAGATGGCCTTGTCAATGAAATTCTTTTGATCGTTTGATCACCACATATAGCATATCTGCAAGAAGAAGTGGATAGTCACACGTATTTTAGGTGTTGTGAGAACTGAGATTTTAGAACTTGTAGCTTCAAAATGTAATCGAAACGTACGGAGCAGTTCCAATACTTCTTGCAAGCTTGATTCTTTCTTCTAAAAGCATGTGATAGAGTTTTCCTTCGGCCTGAAGAAGATAATACATAAAGTAAAAAACAGGAAAGTATCTCTAGTACTAACCAAAATTTGCTGAAGCAACTTTCTGGGATCTCACTTAATGAATGCTTCATCCTACTTCACTATACTATGCCAAATTACTGCTGTGTCTATCCTCATCAGTCAAAACAAAATGGATAATTTACAGGGAAGAACCAATTGAAAATCCAACGACATAAATTAAGCTCTTACAGTTGGTCCTCCTTTTCTCATCAGAGGTAATGGTACATTACATCATTATAGGAAAGACTTTCTAACTGCAAACAGTGTTTTTTATACTGCTTTTGGAAAAGCTCACTTTGCTAATCATGAAGATAGGGGATTGACTCATCATTAGACACAAACTGAGAGGCAATGAACCCACTATGCTAACCATGAGGATGGGATGACTTATCATGATATCCAAAATGTTTATCTGCAGGTACTAAACCAAAAGCACGTGAATAATAGTATTGTTCCATGACAAATAAGTTGGACCTAACTTTCAAAGCAAACTTCCTTTCACGTCCATATACCCTTACTCAATTTAGGACAAAAATAAAGAATAAGCAAGGATTAAAACAATTTAGGAACACAAGAAATTGCTAACCTCTGAGAATCCTTCACATTCCACAGTCGCCAAATTCTTTAAGTTTTCAATCCCAACACTGTTATTTTGAAGTTCCTCACCACCAACCATATCAGAGATCAATGGCAAAATTAGTGGTGGTTGGTGATCAGGTGTTGCACTGTTGAGATACTCCATCCCTTTATGACTAACCCTGTTGCATAGAAAATAACAACAAAAACGAATTTAACTAGCAAGTTATAGACAAATATATTTCCTAGCTGATGAAAAAGTTGAGCTCAAGATAAGGGGGAAATGAAAAGCCATTCTCGATGTAATCTAATTGATCAGCAATTCAAAAAATGAAAAAAAAAAAGGAGTACCTTACAGTTCTATATACATCGCTGAAATTTTCTGATAGGTAGCCTGCATAAAATAAAAAGTTTCATCAAAAGAAGTAAAAGAGAAAGGGGACAAAAACAACACCGATCCTACAACTTGAGTTTTTATAAATCAGTGTTAATCTTTTTAGATGATTTTTTTTTTTTTTTTTGCAAAATATTTAATTTCTTAAAGTCAAGACGACAAGACTATGCCATTCGCCAATTTCTTGGATCCTCTTTTAATAATCCTGTTATCCATTTCAGTGAAGGTCCAGCGAAATCTCAAACATTTTACGAAACACTTCCTCTTTATTTAATTTTAGGATCAGTTTTAAAAGTTAAAAGAACTAGAACTACTTAAAATTCCATAATGTTTAATAAACTATCCAAAGGGAGAAAAAGAATTCTATGATCTCACTATACATGATCAGCACAAGAAAGAAAGAGCATATTTACTGTCAATTAAACAAATGAAGAACATGGACTTATATTTCAAGAAATCAAGTTAATCAACTGATAAAGGATCAACGAGAAACTAACATCTCGTGAGCACCTCACTGTAATAATAAAAAGAAAAAAGGCTATTGTACAATCCCTTTTCATCCTTCACGATGCCAAAGGGTTCAAACAGCCCATGAACTATAAGTTTTTCCGGAATAGATACTTGAAAATTCAGGAACAAGAGATATTTTTTGTTTGGCAAAAGTTGGAATTGTAGAGGTACAAATCAAAATTTCTTAAAAGGCAAAGTTAATTAACGCACTTTGGTATCCTCCAAACTTCATATCCAACAGACAACAGATTCTTTCTAGTATAGTTCTTCTGGAGCTCATTTTCTCATTAATCAACTAACAAACTGCAAATTTCAACAATTTTTTGAGCCATAAATTGCCACAATATAAACAGATTTTGGTTGCTGTGAAGGAGGCTGTGGAAGTCACTTGTGGGTGTTAGGCAAATAGGTAGCAAAAACGATAAGCCTATTCCTTATTTTAATGGTAGGGCAATACGAATCATAAACAATAGCTTATCTATTAAAATAGCATATATTATACCATGAGAAATTAATTGGTTAGCCATAGCTTTCCACCAGTTTGATGAATAATCTTTTCCAAGTCCATGGAGTGGAAGCTTGTCGAATTGAGCATCAAGAATCCTTTTTGCCTGTAAATCGTGTTATATGCCAATTTATCAGTAAAAAGAAGCAATCATATGTTTCTGAATGAAAGACTGAACTAATAGACAGAAAATAATTTAGAATCTGAATTCTTATTCTTGAAAATAAATTTAATATTTCTTGCTTAACATTAGAAAGCATATGTTTTATTTTTTGCTACACATTCTTTGTTATTTTCTCTTTTTTCACAAAAGGGAAATAATAAAATTACTAGTATAAAAACCCTTATTTTAATTTTCTTAATGAAAAAACAAAAAATTAGGCATGCGAATTATCTAAAGTATTTATCAGCTGCAAAGACACAATATCCAACAAGCAGCAGCTGCTGTGATCATTGATAACTTACTCGAGATCCACGAAGAACATCTATAGGCATATTGAGCCCAAAATTACCCCCACAGGAAAAAATACTCGACATCAGAAGAAATGCTTCCTTTGACATGTCACGTTCTATTCTTGAGACCAAGCAGTTGTCACAATTTCCTGTGGAGTAATCTACTGAAATTGTTAATAAGAATATCATAAAATAGTATGGAACAAGAGAAAGGGAAAACAACCAGTAAATGTCTATGTAGATATCATAATTAAATAATGTGCTTTAGTATCTCACGAACCACATTTATCAACTGAAGATTTTTCACCGAAGTAGTTGAGCAAGAACTTTCTTCTACAAGTTGTCGCTATGCAATAGTGATGTGCAGCCATCAATGACTCTACGATGGCTCTTCTTTGATTTGCCTGGAAAATGGAAGCTCCAATTATTCCCGAGAAGAAAATATAAAGAGTGACATATGTAATGGTAACTTTTGGAGAAGTGAAGCAAATTCCCAAGTCCAAAACTTCTATCAAAACGTCAAAATCAGCATAATTTCACGGGGCCAAAATGAAAGCTTTCTAGTCTCTCCAGACCTTACGTACTTCTTTTAGTTCTCCACAATAGAAGTCAGCTTTTGCAAAGCCACTTCCCGTATAATAAAGCCAACAGGCAGAAGCAATACCATCTCTCCCACATCTTCCACTTTCCTGATAATAAGTCTCTAGACTCTTTGGACAGCCATAATGTATCACTTGCCTAACATCTGGTTTATCAATACCCATCCCAAAAGCAACAGTGGCAACCATGACATGCAGTTCATCTCTTATAAATGATCTGAAAAAGAAAAACCATCAGTCTATGGATAAAATTCCAGCAAGTCTGGCAAATCAAGGGAAAATAGAAAGGAAAAGAACTGTAGAAATACATTGCTGACACAAGTACCTATGAGACTCTTCACGAGTCTTGCTACCCAATTGGCCATGATAAATTCCAGCTTTTAGTCCAGCCTCCTGAAGTGATTTGAAAATCTATGAAAAATGTAAGAACTAGTTAGTAAAATAATTATAAAAGGAGAAAAAAATAAAAGAAGGGTTAATCACACCAAGTATTTTTATGATTTAATGACTATCAACAAGTCCTTTTTTACATATTTTATCAGTAATTAAGCTATAATTTTGACTAATTTTCCAAAACATAATTTGTCAGTAGGTAATTTGAAATCCCACATCATACTCAAAAAGTTCTGCAAAATCATATAACAAAATACTAGGAAAAGGATTTATTTTTTCAATTGTCAATCAATAGAACCTTTTGAAGCTCAATTCATACCAAAAGGGGTTTGGTAAAGCCATGATTCTTCAGGGGTGTCGGCCATATTAAGCTTAGAAGAAACTAAAGAAGATCTTATGAAGATTCTGTACCAATGAATTTTATGTAAGCCACCAAATCATCATGTGCAACTATGCAAATCACAAAAACTCCACCCAATTTATTTAGCATCAAACCATTCCTTTACATTTTATTTCCTTTCATCCATTTTCTTTTTCTTCTGTCTTCTAAACCCATTTTCCACAATGTCCATTCATCTTCTCGCTGCCACTCCCCCAGTCCTTCGAGGTCATGACCTAGCTTTCAAGCATACAAGGTTATGGATGCAGAGCTCTTTACATTCTTTTGCATGTTTCACGGTTTTTTTATATTTTATAATTCCCTCCCCAGAGAAGGTAAAAGCAAATGACCTGTTCAACATCTTTTATAGTTGTGCAGTAAACAATGGTCGACCCAGCACTCCCAGCAAATTTTGAAATTTCTTGCACAAGCTCTTCCACAGATGAAGCACCATGATTGAAATGTTTGACACCATAGAAGAGATTTTTGCGATCAAATGAGCCAACAGCAAGGTAAGGATTACTCATTTTCAGGGATTTGATGATGTCAATTCTAACCCTGGGGTTACAGAATGAATGACAAACATTGAAATCAATCTTCACTTTTAAAAAGTTACTGATACATGTAAGTGTGTGTCTGTCATTAAAAATATGCACCCATGATTCACTCGGAAATTTTAACGAGCATTATAAACATGTATAAATGAGATCAACCAGAACAATAAAACAAAGTAGCAGCACATTTTGACAAGATGGACAAAATTACTATAAAGCAGCAGATAATGCATTACCAGTGGCATTGTTCTCAACCATGCAAGCAAACCAAAGAAGAAAATATACATCAATACTGCAATTGAATAATAGAGTATATAGCTGGTGGCCATTTTCTAGTTTCCTTTAGAACTTTCATTGCTATGTTTGTAAATCATAATGGACCAAAATTTCGTATGGAGTATGTGTATATGAAAATAAAACGCAGGATTTTCATGTCCAATCAACAAGTTAAATACAACGTAGAATCTAAGAATACACATAACTAATTTTATTACTTCTATTTGTCCAATGTTTCACCCAGCTATACAATACCATCCGTATTAAAGCCAGCAGAGTGTAGCTGTAGGGGGTATCACTGGTTCAGTTAGCAGGAAATTCAACTACTAATCAAAATGTATTGTTTTCAAACAAAGTCGAACAAAAATAATGACTAGTAGTTGTTAATCTTGGTTATTTACAATAATACAAAAGAAAGCAAGCATACCTTTCAGTAGCAGTTGCGGTCAAGCCAACAAATGGAACATCCAAGAGAATGCCCCGTAACTGGTCTAACTGCTTATATTCTACCCTGGAACAAACAAAATAAGTTCATCAGAAGATAAGAATGAAAACCAACATAGAGTATAAAGCAAGAAAACCTCATGATTGACAACATATATATGGATGACATCACAATCTTATTACTTTGGGTCATCCTTCCATCATAATAATTATAGTCTATGCTTAAGCATTTCGTTTTCTTGTTCTCAAAGTTCAGTTCTATTATAGAAAAGTATGTATTCCTCGTTCAGTTTTGTCATGTAGTAGGTGATCTTATCCCAGTGTGGAACTATCAAAATCTATGAGAACAGGAAAAAAAAAAAAACATAACGACAACAAGCCCAAAGGAATCAAGACACCAATAGGAAGGGACCACTGAACCTGAAATCGTGGCCCCACTCAGATATGCAATGTGCCTCGTCAACAGCAACAAGACAAATTCCCAACTCAAGCAATTTTGACCAGAAGCTACAGAAATTGGAAAAGAAAGTAATAAGAACATTGCATCAGTTTAATGAAGGGGTGAAGAAAATTGGAGAATAAGTTTCATGCCATCCATTTCATTCATGGATACCAGTAAAACATGAAAAGCAAAATACATCCACAATTATGCCATGGCACCTCGACAAACATATGCTTCTTCCATCACTAAAGTACTTGGTAACGTTAGAAATAGCTAGGCCATTGGAGAACAAGAAGTACAAGGACAGAGATGAATGAAAATAAACAGTAAGGGAACAGCAAATGAATATCAGAAAATGGATGCTATAACAGCTTGCAAGAGCTTGGAAATGTGAAGTTTATGTTGTCTTTTTCTTCAGTACCTGGTATGAATGGAGCATGCCTTTTCAGGAGTCATATATAACAAATGATAATGACCACTCTTAGCTTTCGTGTAAACAGAATGATCAGTAGCATTAGAACTGGCTAGATATTCGGCTCTAATGCCCCTTTGTGTCAAGCTCATTACCTAGAGATAGATGAATTAAGCACTTTTAGCAGTAACTCTTTGTTCAACAAAGAAGATAGGTATTAGAAATAACACGAAGTGGTAATACTCATACTTACTAGTGTTAAAGCCAATAAACAAAAAGAAAGAGAAATAAAAAGGAAAACCTGATCTTGCATCAAAGATATGAGGGGGCTGATGACAATTCCAGTCTTTCCCAAGAGTAACGGAGGAACCTGGTAACTGTTGAAAGACAATGATAAATTATAAAATGATAAGTTACATTATTAAGGAAGACGATAAGCTGCCTCTCAATTTAGAAGAATAGAACAAAAACAAAAAGAAAAGTAGAATTACCACAAAGACTTGCCACTGCCAGTAGCCATAACCACCAAACTGTCTCTCTTTTCAAGAATCTTTTGGATGACTTCTTTCTGATACTCTCTGAATTCTGTATACCCATAGTATTTCTGACCAATAATCGTATGATTGAAAAAAAAAAGTTAATGGCAACATTTACAATTGATCGCCTTCATCTTCAAAAACATATAAACATCAATTTACATCTTTCTTTGTTTTACTAATGAATTAAATAGACAAAGAAAAGTGAAACCGAAAGGCACCTTGAGGGTAGACTCCATTTTGGTTCACCCTTTTCCTTAAACAAAGCTCTTCCTCTTCCCTTTTAGTTTTTAGCTTTTAAGCGCCCACTTGCTCAGTTTCTCTGCACTACAAGGTACGAACCCCTTTCCCGCTCTTTTACGCCCTTACGTCTAATCGTATTGATGATAGAGTTTTGGACCCAACCCTCTCAAACATAGGCCATGACCAATTTTCACTTACTTGAACAATTCGCTTTTTTGTCTTCTTATTCTTTTGAGTCTAGACCTTTGTTTAGTTGAGTTTATATCAGTAAAATTTTTGTTAGTATAGCTTTTTTTTGGCAAATCATATAAAAGAGCTTCTGTGATATACTTGATTATTCATCTTAGCCTCTGTATTTTTTAGTCGTTAATCTTAGCCCCTGTGTTTTGTATTCTCATTCAAGACACCCAATTGGGTGTTTTCGGACAAATTTGCCCTTGGATTATTGAAATACATATTTTTTGGCAAAACCGTATACTGGGTAACGAAAATACACATACAACTTAGTTCCCTATAAATGCATGTGGGCCCACTCAGGTGTTTAAAAAAGAAGAGAACCCTACTTTGCCATCTGATGAAATCGAGAGAAAGCAAAGCAAACACAGTAATTTCCGCATTTTATGGCCAAAAACCCTAAAATCCCGTTGAACTTACAAGACACCCATAGGAAAATAACAAGAAATCAAGCATTGAGTGAAGCTTGGTGGTGAGTGAAACCGAATATTCATAGAAATTCATCAATCTCGTCAGCGCTATTGGATTTAAAAAGGTAAGCTTCACTCATCTTCAAGATTTACCTTACCTTTTCGAAATG
>JAOTBA010000008.1:5402343-5417218 GCA_025629845.1 Erythroxylum squamatum
CATTCCTTCATCTTAACCAACCATCATAATTATAATGATTATATCCATTCTCATTCCTCACTATATTCATTCCTATTTCTATTCCCATTATCCTCCTCCATCCAAGCGCCCCCTATTGTCCTTTCATATAATGCCCTTAAGTTTTGCGTTACCGACTATATGAGCAAAGTCAACGCGACTCCTCTTTCACTTAGTCGCTTGGTTCCTTTCATGAAGGGCAAAATTTGTTTCTCTATATTGTTTCATGTTTTTGACAGTTCTCAAAGATGGTGTGTTTTGTTACCTAGTTTTGCTGTGTAATTTTTAGGATTGTTAAAGCAATAACATGTTGGTGTTGTTATTATTATTATTATTATTATTATATGTTTTATATTTTTATTAGAGTTATAAACAATTTTTATAGAATTAAATATCTAAAATCTATACTCCTATAAGAATATTCAACAAAATATTAAGATATATAATATTTATACCTTTATAATTTTTTTAAAATTATGTCCTCATAAGTCATTTTACACATAAACAGTTAATTTTACCAAACATCAAATGACAAACAGCTAATACAATCTACTGTTCAAATCAGCTAATAGTTCAACTATCAACTAATAGTAAATATAATCAGCTGATTACCAAACAAAGCTTTAACTCGAGGATAAACCTTTTTTTCTTTTTTTTTTCCTTTTTTTGGTATAAAGTATGCATTTTCATATTTTAGAGTGGTTGAGTGATGTGGGTGCTGCACTTGATCGTTAAGTTAGTTCTTGCATATATTTGGTATTGACTTTTTGTAGAATTAAAATAAAATTGTGAAGACAATTTTACTTATTAGATGGAAAATAATTAATAAAATAAAAGATAAAAAATATCTATTATAATCTTACCCGATATTTTAAAATATTGTTATCTTAAATTATAAAAATACTTTGTGACATTATAAATTATATTAAAAATTATAAAATAAAATGTACTATAATAAACTATTCTTATCACTTTGAACTTTAATCTCTTACCTTGTCAGATAGTTAAGAGAACCTCTGTAGAAAAAGCATTAGCCTCTGATCGTATAAAGTAGACATAGTTCGTAGTTCGTACGCTTGTTTCTTAAGCTGGTGTGATCCGCACGCAACTTTGTGAAATATTCAGGCAATTTTAACTTTGAAATTTACTCAATTAGCTTTTGGAACTTGAAATCCTATAGAACGGGATTGAAAATGAACAGCGTGTGAGAAAAGATCCTAATAAATTTGAAGAAATGGTTTTGTATGAACTTGGAAATCTTTTAGCACGGACTAATTAATATGCCCAATGGAAACATAGCAGAGTACCAAGTTAACTCCATGACAAAACAAGCATGAGCGTCATATTTCTGCTTCAATGCTGCTTACTGTGATTAGAAGACAACATGGGAACTTTATGGAGAAACTGTTTGTCGATCACCGCATAATGTTTCTTAATTTCAATCCAAGCTTTCTCTCCGTAGCTGTCCGCAACGTCCTCGTGCTTCTCGTATAGCATCGGCAGAGTCATCACCATCACAAATACTGAATCAACAATTATGTCATGGTCTTTTGCAATTTGGGAAGGCAATAGCTAATTTTTTCATATGATATAATAAAATTACCTAAATAAAAGAGGCTCAAAAAGCTGAACCAACCGCCTATAACAGAGATAACCCACAGGCTCAGAATCACCTGCAGAATAAGAAATTGGATAATCTCGTTATCAGAATAATCAAACACAACAGTTTGGCTTCGGCAAGGATGTGTGATATAGAGACATACCAAGAGAAACATCTTCAAGTCCTGGCCATAAACCGCGCCCCTTAAGGTAGCAAGAGCCTGGTTCGTATGATCCCTTAGCACAAGAAGGATTGTAACTAACAATTGTTCCGGCACCGTAATCTCCGGGAGTTCTGGAGGAGAACTGTTGCAAACCAAATTTTGTTGGTTACTAGCCACACCACATATCAACAAACACAAGAAGGAGGAAGATACGAGAGACATACACGTTGATGAAGGAGGACAAATGCGACCAAAGGAAAAGCGTGGACAGTATGAAAATAAGAGAGTGGGAAACGAATGTGAGAAAGTGATAATCAAAGCACTCGAACAGAATCCATATCAGGCTCACTCCTCCGAATATGCATCCTGATAGGTGCTTGTTTCTCCACAGTATTATGTCTGCAACTGATGACGATGCAATTTCAAATTAATTGATGTTATATATATATATATATATATATACGTGCTGATGATAGATTTGGTACAGTGCATACCTAAACCAGCACCGAGAACCAAATGAAGAGGCCTTTGGCGACCGAAGAGCCGGTTCTTGTTGGAACCTAAGGTAACGGAAGAGTGCTTGGCCTCGATCTCGGAATCAGAGGAAAAGGTTGATGAATCTTTGTCATTCTCTATCTCTTTTACTAATTCTGCCTCTATTCCATCCACTGCTTCGTCCATTTTCTCTTGTTATAATGATGTATGATCGGGGCGACCTACTTCTACGTATTCCAATACACTCTACACAATTTATTTCATTAGTATCCAAAAGAAAAAAATACGATTCTTTCTTTTTGTTTGGTAGTGATGATAGAAAAACAGAAACAAAACAAGAATAATCAGAACTTTTGTTTCATGAGATGAGATGAGAGGGAACTATTCAAAAGACGCGAGTTAGGAAAAGAAGCGGTGTTCCTGAACCACGAACCCGCGAATTCCGCTAAGCGAAAGTGACTGACTCAAACTATCAAACCAACCAATGCAGACTGTTTGGCGGTTTGGGCTTTCTTGTAAACCCAAATTACCGTTCGTACTTCGTACTCATTTTTCAACCCACGGCTCCAGTTCAAAATTTATAAAGAAGCGATTGTTCATAATCGAAAATAATAATTAGAATTACTTTGCTTATCGTATTATAAGATCAAATCTATTTCTGTACCAATAACATGTAAAATTACGACAAAAATTTCAACGATAGACTTGTAAGGAATTACTGAATTAGGAGATAGGAATAGATTTGATTAATTGAAAACCGCAAGAATTTGCCTCTAGTCGGAGTTGTTGACTGGTGGAGACCGCGAGGCTGCTTAATTCTTCAAGAGTTTTTGTTTGGGTAAATTGGGGATGGAGATGGAAAATTGAGTAAGCAAGTCGCAAGAAGAATGGAATTGTTGGCGGAGGGACTGTGGGGATTGGCGGAGGAGCAAGAGAAGAGAGGGGAGATAGGGAAAGCGGTGAAGTGTCTTGAAGCCATCTGCCAAAGCGACGTCTCCTTCTTGCCAATCATAGAGGTCAAGACGCGGCTTCGAATCTCCTGCCTACTCCTCAAGCACTCCAATAACGTGAGCGAGGCGAAGTCCCACTTGGAGCGCTCACAACTCCTCCTTAACTCAATTCCCTCTTGCTTCGACTTGAAGTGTCGCACTTTCAGCTTGTTGAGTCAGTGCTATCATCTGGTCGGAGCCATTCCTCCTCAGAAGAACATTCTATTTAAGGCTCTCCATCTCGCTGCTTCTTCTCCTCCTTCCCACTCTGTTAACTTGTGGTCTTGCAACTTCAATTCTCAGCTCGCGAATGCTTTGATTATTGAGGGTGATTATCAGTCTGCTATCACTGCTTTGGAATCTGGTTATGTTTCTGCTGCTCAACTTTGTTATCCTGAGCTACAGGTACTTGTTTTTCTGTTTCCCCATATTTTCAGTTTTTTCAATAGTCCTGTTTTTGCTTTAAACCTCTCTTTGATTCACCAAATCTTTCTTTTTCAGATGTTCTTTGCAACTTCTGTACTGCATGTTCACCTCATGCAATGGTATGATGACAATTTGGTTCAAATTGCTCTTCGCAGATGTGATGAGCTCTGGGAGTTATTGGGGCCTGACAAAGTATATCTATCTCCATTTTCTTTTTTCAAAATTTACTACACCTGTCCAAAGTCATTCACTCCTTTTTTTTTTCCCCTGAGCAGAGAGAACACTGCCTTGGTTTGTTCTTTTACTACGAGCTCCTCCATATATTCTATCAACTTCGCATCTGTGATTACAAGAATGCCACTCAACATGTTGACAAATTGGATGTTGCTATGAAGGCTGACTCGCAGAGAATGAGGGAAATAGAAGGTCTGACCAATGAACTTGACGCCCTTAACCAAAGTCTTTCTAGGCCTGACTTACCAAACAGAGAAAGGTCGCTGCTTTCAGCGAAGCATGCTCAAATTCAGAACCATCTTTCTAAAATCTCTAGAGTTATGAGTTCATCTTGTGAGCAGTCTCTTGAACCTGCTTATTTTGGAAATGCGAGGCGGGCATGGCAAGATAAGCTCGTCTTGGCTCCTCCTCCTCTTGATGGGGAGTGGTTACCAAAAAGCGCTGTTTATGCTCTGGTTGATCTTATGGTTGTTATATTTGGTCGTCCAAGAGGACTTTTTAAGGAGTGTGCTAAGCGGATACAATCTGGAATGCAGACTATTCAAGGTTTGTTTTTCCATACGACCACTAATGTAGTTTTCAACCGTTTTCTTGTTTGTAGTTGCCCTCAGGAAGCCTTTCTTTGGCTGTGCCTTGATCTAATATTTATGTTGCGTCTTTGAAGTGTAGTTATCATAGATGTAGCGGCCAGCAAGGGGGACTTTGATTTAGATTGTTTAACATATTCCCAACTGAGCATTATCTCAATGATGGATCATAATGCTTAATTTCTTGCAGGAGAGCTCTTGAAGCTTGGAATAACAGATGGTGTTCGAGGTTGGTTTCTCCTTCTTCTTTTACCCTTTTTTCCCCTTCTTAATGCCGAGTTCAACAACTCAATTTTCAGTGTTTATGTTGCTTATGCTTGTTGTCTGTAACTTCATATTAAACAGAAGTCGATTTGCAGCATTCTGCCATCTGGATGGCTGGTGTATATTTAATGCTATTGATGCAGTTCCTTGAGAACAAAGTGGCTGTGGAGCTTACACGGTCTGAATTTCTTGAAGCACAAGAGGTGGGTGCAGTCCTTCACCTTCATTGCTTTATTTTACATTATTCATTTCCTCAACTTTGGTCTTAATACAAGGATGAAATGTCATGGGATAGGACCCACGGAGTTTGAGAGAAAGGAACTCTTTTTATCAGGATTTCCTGGTTGTCTATGTTTTCATTTGGATATTATTTCTGCTCTTGGGAATTCATACTGGTTAAACAATTAACTTGACCTGGCAATATTGGTGTGGTTATGGTCAAATCAAAGGTAGCGATTCATTTTTTGTTGGTATGGTTATTGTTAAGTCAAAGATAGGAATTTCTTTTTTTCTATTAACATTGTATATTGGGTTGCTCATTGTGATAAAGAGTGACTGATGCAACTGATTTACTGATTAAGTAAGAAGACGGCTTTTACAATCCTCGAGTTGGGCTTAAGTTTGAGTTGTGGATATAGATGTACCTGTAGTTAGATTATCTTCCAAAAACGTTTTTAAGTTTCTCACTTTTTAAAGTTCTCAAATTCCATAACAATGTCCAACCACTTGTGCACCAAGATTGTTAAGTCTCTTATCTTCTATGAAGCACTTCAATTATTCTTCATTTTGATGGGATGAGAATGCTAATCATGAGCTTGTTATTATCAGGCACTGGTGCAAATGAGAGATTGGTTCGTTCGCTTTCCAACAATCTTACAGGCCTGTGAGAGTATCATTCAGATGCTTAGGGGACAATATGCTCATTCTGTTGGTTGTCATAGTGAAGCAGCTTTTCATTACATTGAAGCGGCAAAGGTATGCTTTTAGTTTGTACTGTTTGGTTACTACAGGTTTTGCATATCCAGAGAGTTATGCTACATTTGATGTGTAGTGCTTAGGAGAGGACATGCTGAAACTTGTATTGTATTTAGCCAACATTAACAATCAGCATAATCTATGTGCTGCTAGCAGATAAGTGTTCATTCTGGTTAATAAACATTTTTGCTCAGTAATTTTCTTAGTTGTGCTATGTGTTCAGCTAACAGAGAGCAAATCCATGCAAGCAATGTGCCAAATTTATGCAGCTGTTTCATACTTCTGCATTGGTGATGCTGAATCGTCATCACAGGTTCAGTAATACTAAAATAACTGCTTCTGTTGATGATTGCTACCTAGTTTTAGATTCACGTTAACTTCTTTAATGTTTGCGGTTTTGTTATGATAAAATTCCCTCCTTGCAGGCTCTTGATTTGATTGGGCCAGTTTATAGAATGAAGGACAGTTTTGTTGGAGTTCGAGAGCATGCAAGCGTCCTTTTTGCTTATGGTCTCTTATTGATGAGACAGGATGATTATGAAGAAGCAAGGTGATCCCAACTCAAATTTTATGAATGTGTTGACTTCTGTTCAAAACTGTTCAAAATGGATGTAAACTAACCTGATGCATTCCTATGCCCTATGGTTATGTTCTTTACCTATTCCTGTGTATTTCTGATCCTTCTGGTCATATGTGCTTATCTCACGTACGGGTACTAGTATTCACATGCAGTTATGCAGTTACTATTTACGCACATGTAGTACAAGTGTATGATATGGTTATGTTTCAATTTGTCTGGCATTTGAATTTTAAGCCCTCAAGTCTCCCATGTAGACTACTTTAGCCATTCGTTTGGCTTCATTTTCTGTGGAACGAATTATATGTGTGTGGTCCACTAAAAATAAAATGAATAAATTAATTTGGGGCATGATGCCCTAAAGCCAGAATTGTCAATTGATTTGGTAGATAAAAAGAGATAAAACAGAATAGTAGCGGAATAAGTGGACAAGTGGTTAAAGGCTCTATGAAGTTCAAATGGATTTTAATCCAGGATAGCTCCTCCACTACTCCCTCTGTTTCTATTTTCAGTTCATATGAGTTGTCTTTCTTCCTCTTTATGTTCAGTTTATTTGCTTTTTCTCAGATTTAAAGTCTACTAATGCTTTGTCAAACATTGTGGCACTGTACCCTAATTCTTCTTGGACTTCTCTGCCTATCTTTGTTGTGCTAAAATAATAAATTTTCTGCAGGGCTCGACTGGCCAAAGGTTTACAAATTGCACATAATAGCATGGGCAATCTTCAACTAATTTCACAATATCTGACCATCCTTGGGCACTTGGCACTTGCCTTGCACGATACTGTACAAGCTAGAGAGATATTGAGATCTTCTCTGACTTTGGCCAAAAAGCTTTATGATATACCGACTCAGATATGGGTGCTATCTGTTCTGACAAGTATAGTTCCCTCCAAGAACTGCTTTTTTACTGATAAGTTTATTTAGCTTTTAAGAGATAAAAGTTTTGTGATGTAGCCTACAAATACACAGGTTCTCAGTGTTTCTGTGTGTTATGTAGAATGAGCATATACGTAACTTGAATGCACCATCATGTTGACTTTTCTATAATGTATACCATAGAATGGCGACCTATGACCACTTTTAGATTGATTTCATCTGATATGTAATTTTTCTTACTAACTTGTTTGAGGAAGGCAGCTTTTGTATAACAATTTCAAGGTCTATCTACTGTTTACCTTCAAAGATTTAAAAGTTTTAGACAAAAAAAAGGTGCAAAAAGGGATTCTGATTGCATTACATTTAGCTGGAATTGAAGCTTGGTCTATTTGTCTCATTTTAAGACAACATTTTGAAATTTCTAACTTGACATTTTAGAGATACAATTAAAAGAACTTTTTCTCCTGCTTGTAATTGGTTAGCAGTTCCTGAAGCTTCGGTTTAAACTTTTAACTGATCAAATTACAAAATTGTGGGTGCCTGATGTCTGATTTTTGTTTAGTAAGTAATATTATTATATAAAAAATATTGTTGTTATCAATAGGTTGATGGTTGGCATCATAGGCGGTCTCCTACACTTCTTTGGTCATCATTACGTGTTCATTTGATGCATTTTGCGTTGCTTTTCTCTTCATGGTTTACCTTGGATTATTGGCAATCTGTTTTGATTTTGCTGTTGTTGCTTCTCCAGCTTTGTATCAAGGTCTCGGCGAGATTGGAAATGAAATGGAGAACGAGGATTACAGGAAAAAGAGGTCGGATGAATTGCAGAAAAAACTTGCTGATGCACATTCATCAATTCATCACATTGAACTGGTGAGGTTCTATCGCACACATTTTAGCATTGGGATAAGGATAATGCCTTGTCCAAAATTTAGATTTCACTTAACAGCTGTTTTGCGTGTAATGAGCAGATTGAGAAGGCAAGGTTTGATATTCGGCAATTTCACGAGCTTAACATAAAGCGTGCAATGGCAAACCAGTCAATGAGAGTGAATCTTGATATTCCAGAATCCATTGGCATTTCATCACCATTACCAGCTTCTCAGTCCTCAAGGCTACTTGATTTAGACAACAGAAGACGTGGAAAACGCAAAGTTTAGTCCCTGACTTCAAATTTTCGCATGTTATTCTTGTGGAAGGATAGGTAGGAAATCCTAATCTATATGAGAATGCACAACTCCAACAACAAAAGAAAAGCAGTATACGATTCTCACTGTTACAGCTGTGTAGTTTTCAAGTAAATTAATTATAGTCCTCCCTCTCTCTCTCCCCATGTCTCTCTCTCTCTCTCTCTCTCTCTCTCTCTCCTTGTTTTGTGCGTATGTCTGGGCTTCATGGGCATAGATGCACGGTTATCATGGCCAACTGGTGGCTTGATGATGGGTTGGCAACAAATCATTTCTCTCTTTTATCTAGGACAATGCATGGGGATTTTGTAAATTTCATCTTTAAAAGCTTTGTGGTCTGATCTTTTTGGGATTGTGAATGGAAAGCAATCTGGGGCTGTTATCGGAAGGCCACTTGAGAGTCGCAGACCGAAACTGTTCGCAGGCGCAAGTAAATTGGCAGGACGTTTGGTCAGACCATTCTAAGCCCTATGAAACTGAATGGTGATTTTCCAATAGAATTTATAGTAAATACTTGGAACTTTTGCTTGACAGACCATATTTGCATGTTCGCCATTATCCATTAACGACACAAGTTAAGTTGTACCGGTGTTACTATTAAGTATAATCTTTCAACCACTTCATCAGCTTCTTCTGCAAAACCGCAGCTGAGGGCTTGATGTATTGAAATTGGAGCTGTTCATGTTTTAGTAAGGTGGTGGTGGTGGTCAAGCTCCTTCCATGGCAGTTAGTCCGGCAATCTCTTTGAGCGGTTTCCATACAAACTTTCTCCTGGATAAATAACATTTTGTTCACGATTGTAAGCATTCTGGCACGGAATGATTGTATAAGTGTGAGACAGTAAATCAGCAATAGTACAAGATTTAAATATGCAATAGAAATTGGGAAATTTTACCAGTTCCCACATTCAGCGATGACCCTGACTTTAGGGCGGAGAGCTGGAAGCAAAGCAAGGAACTGGAGTTCAGCCTTTGAAAGAACCTGTATTAATTACAACGTAGAGGAGCTATGATCCAGAAAATATCATTCATTTTATGTTCATATATAATAAAGATGGCAACTTTACCTTGGCTTCGATAATCCAGACGACAAGTCCTTTGGCATTTGGAGGTAATGCCGCAAGTCTATAGTCGACTTCTGGGGGATAATACCACCTGGCGATGGGCTGCTTTCCTACATGGGCCTGCGGTACGCACCATAATCGCAAAGTTAAATGTCTGAATTGCGTTACGTTACGTGTGTAGTAAATAGAATAGTTGTTGTTGTTGATTCAGTGCCAGTGGTAAGCAATGCAAGTGAATGGTGATAGAAGAAATTGACCAAAAAGTGGAGAGAGACAGAGACAGACAGGGCAAACAGGATGAACTTTGGTGAGGGTGGTCTCCGGATCACCAAGGCCACGAGCAGTGAGGTCGAGGAAGTAGTAACCCTGGTTTTTGAGTCTGTTCAGATAACGTCCCTCGTACCCACCCTCGTGTGGGCTGTATATAGCAAGTGCTTTGTGCTCTTCAACATCAGTCAGCCAACGCCCCAAATCCGGTAGTATCAAATCTCCTCCTATGAAGTCCCATATTTCTCTCCCACTAGAACACATGATTGCCCCCCTCTTTCTTTTCTCAGACGATGATGTTTTTGTTTCATGGACTACCATTGGTTGTCTCGTGTTGCTGCCTGACAGCTGCCTTTTCACCTGAAAATTGGCCACGCCTGCTGTTCCTCCATAGTTACTCCTACAATTATAATGCAGTTGGAAGCAGGTACTTGCCATTCTCTCACTCAAATCAATTGTAGAGAAGAAGAGAAAAAGATGGACTAGATTATAGATACATCATAAAAGAAAGAAAAAGAGCCAAAAGGTACGCACAAAATGCCAATTGGGTTTTATTTGTATGGCGGAGAAACAAGCATTTTGTACCAAAACGAAACAAGATAAAGAAGGAAAGTCCAAATTGACCAACCTCAAGAGAAAACAAAAGAAAAACCAATCCTTTTTCTGTTTCAGGTCAGAAATTAGACAAACCTTGAGGCTGTCATTCACTCCATTTGTTAGGACCTTAGGCAGAGCTTTCCTTAACAGTAAAAACGTTTAAGAGGGTAGTAAAAAGTTTTATTTACATGCATAAAAAGTTAGAAACCATATTAAATTATTAATCCCTGCCAATGGGTTAATTGTAAAATAATCGAAAGAACATGGAGAGCAGCACTTCAATTCCTTGCCGTTTTCGTAACAGATTGAAAGTGTCCCAGAAGCCATCAATGGATCGGTTGGTTCGAAGGAAGAAGATGAGTGGAGGCAAAAAGAGCTCTTAGAATACTGCAGGCGATTTTGTTCTACTTTAGAATACTGCAGGCAAAAAGATGTCGCTGGCGGCCGCCAAGTATGTTAGGGCTCGCAATCTCACAATCCTCAGGATTGAGCGCTGGAAGAAGCCTACTATTTACACCTCTCATTTTGCTTCACCTATTATAACTAGGAGTAACCATAGTTATAGCAACTTTGTGAGCACTGAGTTTCAGTTGCTGCTCAGAAGGTCATACTCTTCATTCACTCCTAATTTCTGGAACTCCACAAGCTTCCAGCCGCACAGAAAGCTAACAAGTATTGGTCTTGTCAATGCTTACCTCTCCGATTCTGCCTCTTTCAACCATCAACGACCGGTTCGTCTTCTACTTTTGGATTTCCTGCATATTTGTCTATATGTCTAGTTTGGCTAACTTGAAATTTGATCAGAGCGCGGCTTCAAATGGACGCCTATTGTTCTCCACCTCGGCTCCTGCTAATTCGAATTCAGATGGAAAATCGTCGAAGCAGGTCGCAAAATCATCATCCGATCAGCAAGTAGCGGATATGAAAATACTGCGCACGTTGGCCACTTACTTGTGGATGAAAGATAATCCGGAGTTCAAATTGAGAGTCTTGACTGCCATGGGTTTTCTTGTAGGAGCTAAAGTGTTGAATGTTCAAGTCCCTTTCCTCTTCAAACTGGCCGTTGATTGGTTGACTACTGCCACTTCCAATGCTGCTGCTCTCCCCGCCTTCCTCTCCGCCAATTCTACTCTCATTGCGGTCTTTGCTACCCCTGCTTCAGTTCTCATTGGTTATGGCATTGCCCGCTCTACTGCTTCTGCTTTCAACGGTCTATTACTATGCCCTTTTCACTTGTTACTCAATCTCTTTTGCTGCCTGCTATATGTTTATTGTTGTTATCTTTATCTTTATCGTTGTTGTTGTTGTTTCTTGTTCTTATTCTAGAATTGAGGACTGCTGTGTTCTCAAAGGTAGCGCTCCGAACAATCCGATCGGTTTCTAGAAAGGTACTGCTGTGTTTTTCTTTTTCCCTTTTTCTTCTCAGTTCCATTTCCATTCTTTTTATTTAGTTTTAATATTGCAACTGCAGGTGTTTTCACATTTGCATGACCTGGACCTGCGATACCATCTTAGGTATGCTTCTATAATAACCCATTGTGCCTTCAACTGAGCTGCTTCAAAAACTACTTATGTTCTTCCTTCTTACATTTTCTTATTATATTCCCAGTCGAGAAACTGGTGCATTGAATAGAACTATTGATCGTGGTAGTCGTGCCATAAATTTCATACTCTCCTCTATGGTGTTCAATGTTGTACCAACCATTTTAGAGGTATGACTATGCCCTTTGTGTGCTCACTATTTTTAATTTGAGGAATTGAGTATAAATCCTACTAGTCTTGGTGGTTGGATCCATCAATTTCCCATTACTTTTAAAGTTATGCTGCTGTATCAATGTAGTTGTTCTTCTCATTCCATAACACCTTGAAGTCAATTATGTAAATGCTTTTTTATCAGATATCTATGGTGTCCAGCATCCTGGCATACAAATTTGGAGCACCTTTTGCATGGATCACCTCTCTTTCAGTTGCTGCATATGTTATGTTCACGTTGTCTGTGACACAGGTATTATATATTCAGCCAATTCTTTCAAATTATATGTTCAGCCAATTCTTATAAGTTATCCAATGGGTAAGGTTCCTACAATCAATACTTGTATTCAGTAACCAACTTATTTTACGGATGTTAATGTTGATTCATCTGCACTGCTATTTTTAGACATATTGTTGCATGCAACACAGATATACATTCATACATACATTTTTATATATATATATATATATAGATCAACAGTATTTCTTTTCCTGAGCAACATTTTCTCTTCAAACCTTTCCTTGCTATTCCCAGTGGAGGACAAAGTTCCGCAAGGCCATGAATAAAGCCGATAATGATGCTAGTACAAGGGCAATTGATTCACTCATCAATTATGAGGTCAGATTGTGCTTTATTTACGCGGATGTTTTCTGCTTATCAATTACTTGATACATGCTGCTTGTGATGCTTTCATGCTGCTTCTGATGCTTTCAGTCCATTAATTATCGGATGGTTAAACCCTTGTATCCGATCTTTAACATTGTTTGTGTCTGTCCTTTTCCCTGCAATTACCTCACTCTCTTCAACCCCCAACTTTTTCCAGACTGTCAAATATTTCAATAATGAAGGTTTTGAAGCCGAAAAGTATGATGAGTTCTTAAAGAGTAAGTACGTCAAGCTTCATGCTTTTACTAGTATGTTTTTCTTTCTGTTAAAAGCTGAAAATAACCTTTGTCCAATCTGAAAACGATTAGGAGTTGAACTAACTCATTCACAAACCATAAACATACAGATGCTAATAGTGTTTACATATAATTTCTGATGTTACCAATGCATTTACATGCTACTCAACGAAGCCATTCTTCATTAGCCAATTCCATAAACTGAACTTAATCTTGTTGGCGTCAATCACTAATCACAATTTTATAGTCTTCTTTTAGAATGAGCTGGAACCACTTGTCAAATTAACTTATATTTGATTGTTAGAAGATCAAAGTTTTTTACTAATTATTTCTTAAATGCATCTTGGGAGTGCTAGAGATACTATCCCACAATAAGGGGACATCTTTATAACAACAAATATTTGACGGGGCAAATCGATAAATTGGATGTGGACCACCCTCTTAGTGGGGGTGACTAGCCTCCTATTTTACACTTTGCTTCATCATGGTAGATTTGATGGTACAACTTACGTTTCTCTCTGGGTTTTCCAACCCAGGAACCTTTTGAAGACAAGAATTTGAAGATTGTGCTTACTTTTGATTTTTTTTTTTCTGTGTGCTTTGTTATTGTCTGGGGTGATAGTGAACAAATACAATTAACGGTCACATCCAACACACTCATAGAATGTACATGGTGCATGATCTTTTGGTACTTTGAGGATTTAGGGTCTCATGAATAGACACTCAGTTCCTTCCTATCTTTTTATTTCACAATGATTCATGTGTCAGAGTATGAGGATGCGGCCCTGAAAACACAACGAAGTCTTGCCTTTCTGAATTTTGGCCAAAATGTCATATTTAGCATGGCTCTATCAACTGCTATGGTGCTATGTTCCCAAGGGATTATGAATGGTCACATGACAGTTGGTGATCTGGTAAACTTGTTTAAATAGTTACTTAATTAGCAAACTTGAATTTTTTGCTGTAGTGCCTATGGTCAGAAAAATTATATATAACATTTGAAAATGCAGGTAATGGTAAATGGGCTTCTATTCCAACTATCTCTTCCACTCAACTTCCTGGGCAGTGTTTATCGCGAGACTGTGCAGAGTCTTGTTGACATGAAATCCATGTTTCAATTACTTGAGGTATTTCAAGAATGCCTTATGGTTTGTTGTAGTTGAATAAATGGCCATTATTTTCTCTCTTTGAGGGTCTGTTATCTATTTTCATGCTGGCTAGCAAATCTTTCTGTAATTTACTTTTGAAGGGAAAAAATTGGATCAAGATTGTCACATTTTAGCGTCGTTCCTGTTTTTAAATCTGCATATTGGAAGTTTCTATACATTGCATGATTTTTAGATTTGATACATCTTGTAGGAAAGGACCGAGATTAGAGATAAAGCTGATGCAAAAGCTTTACATTTACATGGGGGCAGTGTATGCTTTGACAATGTGCATTTCAGGTATATTGGTTTTTCTCTTTCACTCTGATTTATTGGTAGTCTGTTAGTTCGCCAAAACGCATGCATGGCTGGATTCTATTGTTTAAGCTAGTTGAATTACAATTAGGGGACGAATAGAAGATTATACAGAGTGTATAAATTGAAAATATGAGCTACTGGATCTTTGAATTTAGGGCTGGAATTAAGAAAAACAAATTGAAATGATAGATAGGGTACTCTTCTGTCCGCTCTACATCAGAGGTCATATATAATAACACTGATGAACTATCAACTCAGTATCGCTCTGCCTGGGTAAACTTGTGTTTGTTCTTACCTAGACTCATAAAGTTTTAGTTAAGTAGCAGAGAATAAGTTAAACATGCTTGCATGCTGTGCTTGTTATTGTACTCGAATCTTGGGAATTTAATTGTTTTATTTGTATCCATGCTGGTGAAAATCTCTCTCTCTCTCTC
>JAOTBA010000008.1:5417318-5430059 GCA_025629845.1 Erythroxylum squamatum
AAACTCTCTCTCTCTCTCTCTCTCTCGCTCTCTATATATATATATATATATATATATATATATATATAAATATATGTATCACATACACACAGGTGAATGAATACGCATGCATGTGCTTGATGGGACTTACTGTTATTCAAGGTTAAAATATACCATATTTTTCTGTATTTTTGCAGTTGGGCCTTAGTAATTGTGTTGATTTAGCTAGATGTTTGTGCTTATTATAGATCTTTGATCAGTGAAAACTACAATAAACATGTGCCCTAAACTAGTACAACTTCTACTTTCTTACAACACCTCTTAGAGCACAAACATTGAATTTTCTTAAATGGCCATCCCTCATTGCTGTGCTGTGGTTCTTATTCGCAATTTTCCAACACCATAATAGCATCCAAGAAAACATACAAAAACAGATAAAAACATTTCTTCGTACCTGTGTGGGTTTCTGTGTATGGGCATGGCGTGCTTCCTTTTAAGTGGAAAGTGTGGAGTTGGTTTGATGTGTCAATATTTAGTAACTGAATTTTTGCATTCTTTTATTTTTTTCCACTTTTTTGTTTATGTTTCTTTAGGAATATTCGAGTTCTTGTATTGTTTGGGAAGCCATTGCGTGTTAATTGTGTTTTATGCTTGTCAAACTTGTAACAGTTACCTGACGGAAAGAAAGATTCTTGATGGCATATCCTTCGTTGTTCCAGCAGGAAAAAGTGTTGCTATTGTTGGAACTAGTGGTAGCGGTAAGGTTTATGTTATTCCTGTGTTTCTCCCTATGACTAGTTTCTTGTGTTTTTTCTTCTTTCGATTTTGGTGGTTATGATTTTGGTGTTGGAAGGGGCTGGTCCTATTTGTGAAATGTTGTGCAACCATGGAAGGAGTGCTAACATGGTTGGCTTCTGTGATCTCATATATTCAAAATTTAAGCCTATTTATCAGTTATTTTATCATTTGATATCAGATAACTGAATGTTGATTCATGTTTGATGATTGACATGCACCCTGTAAATGAGCAAGCAATTCAAATATCTTTTCCATAGGTAAGTTTTCATCTGCAGATCATTGTGGGGCAACTATCTTTTGCTTGCTCTCTTTTTTGTACAAGTGGAGCCACTAAGTTAACTACACTAATAATAAAGCACTCTTAAAGACCCCCACCCGGGTAAAGAGTCCAGCCCCAACCCTTTGGCTGGGGTTGAGGCTGCCTAATATTGCACCTTAGCAACATCTTCAACGTTGTGTTTACTTAACAAACTGAAATTCAGTGATGTGCTGATACTAAGCAATGCTTTTGCACTTAACCATGGAATGTGATAAACATCATTACTGTTCACTATTAATTTTCCTTAATTGGCTTGTACTTGCAGGCAAGTCAACCATTCTTAGATTGCTCTTCAGATTTTTTGACGCTGATTGTGGAAATGTAAGAAATGAACCCTAGTATGACATGTTTCAAGTTTATTTACCCTCTCTTTACCCTTTTGATCCTTGGCATAGGAATTGACTACAAATTTTTTCTTAGTCTTTGTTGTTTTCATAATTATTCCTTCTTGTTAACTCTTCTACTATCGGATAAACTAGTCTGAGACGTGAAGGTACAGTTCAAGTATGTGGAGGAAGTTACACATGGTTATTTTCTCCCATTTATATGAACTTTCTTTGCATATTCGATATGCTGAAGAGTGAAAGTTGGTATACTTGACAGATAAGAATTGATGGTCAAGACATTCGAGATGTCACTTTGGACAGTTTACGTAGATCAATTGGTGTTGTTCCCCAAGATACAGTAAGCTCAGAGGAGTGATTCAAGTTGTTTTTTCTTTTTAGATATGATTACATAAATAACAAATCTTTCCAGAGATCTCCTAACTTTTAAATGTCGTGGGCTAACACATAGTTGTTCAATCTGCAGGTACTTTTCAATGATACAATATTTCACAACATTCACTATGGCCATCTTTCAGCTACTGAAGAAGAAGTGCATCTCTTTCATTTCATGCAGTTGATAAGTTTCCAAACATAATGTTTGTAGAATTTTAGCCTCAGTTGTTTTCTTCCTCTCAGGTATATGATGCCGCTCAACGTGCAGCAATTCATGACACTATCATGAACTTCCCTGACAAATATTCTACTGTGGTAGGGGAACGTGGGCTCAAGGTGAGGCTTATTATTGTTGATTAAAAATTTTCAAAAGTGAATTATTTCTGATCCATTTGGATTGTTTCAGAGATACGGTCTACACATTCATCTTACCTTTTTGGTCTGATTAGTATATCCATGATATGGGCTACACCAGTGCGCTTGTCTTGTCTGCCAAATCCTCCATAAGAGAGAGTTCTATGGCCTATTTATTTTAAGGAGGCATGCTGCTCATTCTCTTCAATCAGTAGAAAGATCACTAAAATGCCTCCAGAATTTAGAAATTGAAATTTAATGGTTAAGAAAATTACAGAGCAGGTTATTTAATTTTCTTGTTATCTTGTATAGTTAGCTGGTCTATGAAATATTTGAATAGAGATGACATACTCGACAAATTAATTCTTCTGCACTGCTTATTTTTAGTCAGTAAAATGTAAAAAAATTTAACCGACAACTTTTCCATTCAGTTAAGTGGTGGTGAGAAGCAGCGTGTGGCATTGGCTCGTGCATTCTTGAAAGCACCTGCTATACTGTAAGGACTCCGCTTATCTATTTGATTCAGCTTATAAATACTTCCACCTTTTGTGTTGGCCATCTTTTTACAAAGCTTAGTGAATGCTATTGGTCAAATATTGGCAATCGAACTGACTTTTTTCCCCATGTCTTTGTACCATTAGTGTGCAACAATCATAGTTTGTTTGTGACAAAGGAGTTACCGTAATTAAGAAAAAGTCTCCACAATATCATTTCAGTAGGCAGCAGATATAAGCTGTTTACCAAATGAGAGTAATCTGATCATGCTTATTTCATATGCTAGCTTCAAATGTATGGACTACATCTTGTTTTTGGCTGAATCTCCAAACTCTTTAATTCATTGCCTCAGTATTTCCTAGTTGGAATAGTTTCTAAAACTCCATATTAAAAGAGTTGGTTCAGACTCAATTGGTACTGGCATTAATTGCATTATTCTACTAGTTGTCAAATAAGAAGATATAGATTTATCATCTAACAAGACATCAGTTGCTTTTGAATATCAACACATGATTCTGGATTGAATATATATTGGCAACATGCTACAGTTGGAGTGCTTGACGTTAATGAGTTTTCGTAGGTTGATTGTCATTTTCTCCCTTAACTTGATGTCTGTTCCTGTAGGCTTTGTGATGAGGCTACAAGTGCGCTTGATAGTACAACAGAAGCAGAGATATTAAGTGCACTGAAGTCCCTAGCCACTAATCGAACTTCGATTTTTGTAGCTCATAGGCTTACAACAGCAATGCAGTGTGATGAGGTACGCTCTTTGAAGAAAAAGTGGTGTCTTTCTGCTAAGTCCCTGAAACACTTTCACTGCTACTTTAGGATTTTGTTACTGCCTCTCTGAAATATGCTTATATGCATGTGCATATGTTTATGCTGATGAAAATATATACAGCCTTACACTTTTTAAAAGCAATGTCTCTCTTACAGCACTATGGAAACACGTCTCTCCACTTCTTCTTAGTCATTGTAAACAACATTCTAACTGTATCATTAGGGCATGAAAATACCACCCTTTTTTTAGCTATGCCCCACTTGGTGACACAAAGTTGCATATGATGTGATATGGCGTAATATGTGATGTTGTTATTACAGTTTTTTTAACAAACTGGATGCATTTCCTCTTGATCTTAAAAAAATTCTCTATTTGAATGTTCCAGTGAAACTGGTGATGTTAAATATGATCCAATAGTGATTAGAGTTATGGATGATTTTCGGATTGTCTTGAGCACCTTGTGATGTATTCTGATATTGTTCAATCCCGAGTAGTCCAGTGCGTTTAGTCTTGCTTCTATCTTTCAATGTAATTTGCAGATAATTGTTCTAGAAAATGGGAAGGTGGTTGAACAAGGACCACATGAAATTCTGTTGACCAAGGCGGGAAGATATGCTCAACTGTGGACTCAACAAAACAGTGCTGTCGATACAATTGATTCGGCCATTAAATTAGAGGCATGAATAATACATTTCTTTAATATCTTTTTTCACCTGTTCTTTGTGCATTATACCGGGAAGTTTCAAGTTAGCTCTGTAGCGGATAGAATGAAATCTTTCTATGCTAAGATTGGTTGATGAGTCTAAGTGGGGGTTTGGTGTTAGGATTTAAATTAATCGGGTCTCAAAGGAACACCATATATGTACAAAGCTGTCTACAGCTGACCTATGGCGAGATACATATACAAATTGGTCAATCATAGACTCAGCCATGTACATACTGTAGGTGTACCTTAATTGGTTACCTACTTGAGATTGAGTTGCCAATAAAGAATTTTCAGTTTTGTAGTTTGATCATTCTCTTGTTACCATTCCCAAAATATATGCAAAATTTCTATCCACGAATGATGTCAAGTTATTATTTTTTGCTTGTTGATAATTTGTTTTGTGCACTATTGCATCTTTGCAAGCATGCCTGAAGGATAATGCTTCAACCGTGTAACACCATGTACACATTACATCGGAAAGATAGAACTTATATATCATTTTCTTATGCAAGCATGATAAGCTTATTTCACTTGTTTTACGATATAAATTTTACTAATTCTCTGTATCAACTATGAATACTGTTTTGAAGTCGACCTCAATGCACGAGGATTTCTTGTTGTCAGGTATGAGAAGGTTAGACTAGTTAATGAATGCTATGGTTTTTGGAATATGTTTTAAACCTTGTCTTGTTAAATTTGTCTGTATGTATAATGGCGTTATTTTGCTAAGTAAGTCAATAGATTCATTTGAAATGGAAAAGACAATTTTCAAGATTTAATCATCGTACAATTGGCAATTTGAGCGTTCCACGTAGTGCTAACGTCTCACCGACAAGGGTTTCATAATGTGTGTATAAAATGAGTGGTGTCTTAGTGTTTGGACAGTGTGAAGTATCCTTTCAATGGTCAATATAGGAATCAAGGTTCTCTGAGGAAGAAGCATTAGATAGTTTTCCCTGTATTAGGAGCTTTCCTATCTTTGAAGCCCGTTAACTACTTCCTTTCCTTGTTGGTAAGAGAGCTGATTTAGTAACTTACTCTATTGTGCCTTCAATTGTACTTGATCCATGGTTTGTGTTAGTTTTAGCGATACTTTCAACACTTTGCTTGAAGTTTCTTCTTTAACTCTTTGATCTAATCATTCTAATAGTTGTAGATTCACAGTAGTCCTTATCTGTTTTTCAAAGTTATTCAGCAGGTCAGAACACAGATCCAAGTCTTTTACAGGGTTGGTAGTTCATGCATGCAGTTGTGGACCACTTTTTCTTGGAGTTCATATGCAAAACTGTGTTTGTTTTACCTCTTATTTGATCTTTTATTCTCTTTAGTTTGACGAGATCTATGTATTTATGTGTTGGTATGTTTTCTCTCTTTCATTAAACACATGTTTTCATGAGCTTGCATGATTGTCTTTCTTGTTGTGGTTGGTAGCTTTTAATTTCTTTTTGCAGTTACAGAGCTCTCTGTTGAGTTGATCTATTGGTGGTTGAGCTGTAACTATTAAAAGGTTAAGAGATATTTTGACACTAAAAAAAGGTTTATCTGCAAAAACGAGTACATGCGAAATGATTAGGAGAGAAAGTTTGAAACGGTTAAGAAAAAGAGAGAAATTTAAATAAAAATGTATTTTTTAGTTTTGTCTTTTAAAATTACTAATTCTAAATAATGAGTTTGTTCAAAATATTTTTCGGTGAAGAAAACGTTTTTTCTTAATAATTTTTTAATTATTGTTTTTTTTAGTGGAAAAGGACAAAGTAATGGTTGAAAAATTAAGGTTTAAAAAGTTAAATCGGTATTAGATCGTCATAAAATTAATTAAAATTAAATAATTTAAAAATTGATTAAAAATGTTATTTATTAAAAAATTTAAATTTAAATTAAAAAATAAAAATTAATCAATTTATTTTGATTTATAAAAGCTGATTAACTTGTAAAAGTTGAGTAATTAATTAATGAATTGATCAATTTTTAACGACACGAATTCTTGTACTTAAAGTTGTTCATACTCAGTATTCGAACCGTTCACCTCCCCTTTCTTTGTGGTCTAATCTTTCATTCAAATTTAATTTCTAATTAATTGAACAATACATATTAAGAACCAAATGAAAAGAATAGAAAGTGTTAAGACCGACATTAAAGAAGTGGTCTGAAACAGATAAACGGTGCTTTCAAATGGAAACTTAAACTTGTTGTGAGCTTCAAATAAGGAAAAACAATGTTAGAAGTGAGATAATTATATTAAAAATGAAATTACGAGGTAACGTGAAATTGAATTGAATAAATGATATTTATATATTTCATTTTTTGGAAATTTATTTGGTGTAGGGTACCATTTATTACTATTTGAAAAAATAAATAAAGAGGAAGAAATGGAAAGACAGGGAGGGACAATTACGACAAGCACTGGGCTAAGAAGGAGTGCAAGAATATCTGATTTAGAAGAAAAGGCAAGACTTCTTGCTCTAGAAAGAAAAGCAAAAGCTAATAATAATAACAGTAATACATAGGGAAAGTCCACGAGAAGGAGGGGTAGCAAGCACAGAAGCCTACATGATGTGGTGGTTCTCACTTTCATCAGGTCTTCTACTATTCACTTTCCTTCTTCACATTAATTATTCCTATGAAGAAGAATACAATTGCATTTACATATTAACTTCTCTGTCATAAATTGAGTATCCGATTTTGTTTTCCAATATCTTAATGACTGAATTCCTTTTTTGCTCTTCCTTTTTCTTTCTCCAGATTTGCATTAATTTCTTAGCATTCATGATAAGCATGAAAAGTTATGAAAACTAAGATATCATAATTATGTCACTCAGAGCAGCTCTTTGTATATATATGGCTTCTCATGCTCATACTAAGGCAGTAGTGCTTTCTCTATTTCTCTTAATTACCCATTTCATAGTTAATCAGTAGCTTATATCAGTTGAGTTCTTCATAAGAAAATGGAGGTATGTGATTAACACTTTATGTTTATTAAGTGTATTCCATTTGCTTATTATGTTCTATTTGCATGATTCATGCAGGAAGGAGAGAAGCCAAGAGCAACCAACACCTCAACCAGATTAGGTGGGTCTCACGTCTCAGCTAATAAATTAAATGTTTGTTTATATTCTTGATGAGTTAATTATTTTCTGATTTACAATTTGTTTAAGATCAACCAACACCAAGTTCATCCTCTCAAAAGTGGAACCAGACCCTCGAGTTGGTACTCGATATACTGCAAAGGTAATATCAATGTTATGTGCTTATTCTTATTTAAAATACCATTTTTTAGGAAGAAGAAAGGTTTTAGTTTTCTGATACTAATTACATAATTATTGATACTAATACAGGAGGGACACTCGTGAGTTATTTGCACAGCCGGGCAACTCTGACGAAGTAGTTTTTCATTAGATCATATGTTTCCTGTAAATTTTCAATGACTATTAGTTAATTATCTTTTAATTTGTCCCATATTAAGGTTTCTGGCTATTACGATGTAGTCAAAGAGCCAATGGATTTTGGCACGATGAGGGCTAAGCTATGGGAAGGAAGATACCGGAGCTTAGAACTGTTTGAGGTGAGCTTCACAAAGAAAATGGCAATGGAGACCATCAATTAATTTTTAATAATGGATTGTGAAATGTCGATGCAGCGCGATGTCTTTCTTATGTGCAGCAACGCTCTGACATTTTGCTCTCCTGCCACCGTGTTTCATACAGAGGTCAGGCTCTATGAGGATTTATCAGTATACTACCATCAGTTTCATATCCATATTTCTATTGCTATGAGGCTATGACTGATCATCTTCTCAACTTTCAGGCCCGGGGTATTAGTGAACTGGCAAAGCAGCTCTTTCATGGCCTTAGAACAGAACCAGAGAAATTCAAGTCGGAGTACTTAGGGAGGAGAAGACCCTCTGACAAGAGACCAAGGCATGAAAGTGGCGAAGGACATACTTCTTCTAAGCATCCTAAACAATTGGATGTTTCAAGTCCTTCCTTTACTGCTTCTAGAAACTTGCCTTCATTTGGTAACTTTTTGTTGCTTCACTTGATCGAATACTACTTTAGTTTGTTATCTTTATTTGTATGTGTATGTACGTAAATATTATAAGATTAATCGTTAAGGCAATTTCGTTATAACTTTTCCAGGGCCAAACTATGGAAATGCGTCTGAAATTGAGAGGCGTCGAACATATAGACCTCAGAGTTCGTACGTGGACGAGGATGGGTTGAGCTTTGCAAATGCAGTAAATGCTCCAAAAAAACAGCTCCGATTTGTGAGTATTTCCTCTTACTGGATATTGTAATCTTAACTTTTTTGTTTAATTTCCTACATATCATACGTAGTGCTTAGTACTTGTATATTACATGATGATGATCATGATTATTTTCATTTGGTGGTGCATCTAGAACCCCGATGCAGGAATTGGGTACCGGGAAAGTCTGATGAGATTTGCAAAAGACTTGGGACCAACTGCTCAAATGGTCGCCAACAGGAAACTGGCTCAACTTCCGAATCAACCTTCCTCTTTCGGCTTAATTTGATCAACCATCATCTACTCTTCAGCTGGGAGGTGTCCATTATCAACAACTGAGAGGTCATCAAATGCCTTCCAGTTTCTTCAGTCCTAGCTTAAGCCCAGCTGGTATTACAACTTTCAGAGGAAAGATGGTGGAGGATCAGAGTTGTTGGGCTCCTACTACCAATTTAAGTGCCACTGAGAGAAGCGCTAGCACTACAAGTGATTATATGGATGTTACTTGTGCTTCCTCTCAAAATGTGGGTGGCTCCAAGGATAGCACGGACGACCTTATTTCGACAATTATGCAACTTGGAGACATCCAAAACATGTGTGCTCAAGTTCCATCTGGTTCATATTACCCTCTTACGGGAACCGATGATGTGCACACTGATCAGCCTCAACCATCACATCATCATCATCAGTTCTTCAGTGGGGTAGAAGTGCGATCGCCATGGTCCGCAATGAAAGTCAGCTTAGATGAGGCCAGATGGTTGCCGCCACAAACCAGAGTTGAAGAGGTTTCGTATTTCACACCTATGATGCATGGAACCTTATCATCATTTGCCTTCGACTCCCAAGGGAGAAGTAGTAGTGCTATTAATTATGGTCGGTGGAGTCAACAACAGGCACCGTGGAGTCCAGAAGCAATATGCAGTCCTCCTCTCCCTCCTGTCATGCAAACACAGGAGCAGATCGTGACGACTCGATGGAACCTTCAAGAGCACAACATTACATCGGTGGGGCAAAAGCAACAACAACGGAAAGAAAGGGCATTGTTCGATCAAAGCACAGGGATGAGCTTCAGTTCTCAACAAGGAGCTGCAGAGATGATTTCCACTTCTCGGCCTCCTCAACCGTCATCTTCATCCGGAAGAGGTAATCAACAGCAGCCTAACTTGAATCTTCAGCTCTAATCACTTATATCAAGAGCTTAGAAGATGTAGACAGAGGGAGGAGACATCCATATGATGAACTCTGAGGTCTCCGTTCTATAGAAGGAGAAGAAGAACTACCCGTTCTTTTCAATTAACTTTAATTTTTTTTTGTACATCATTTTTTTTTAATAAGCGATTGCGCTCAGCGCATATTATTGATATCCGTAGTTAAAACATCATACAGAAAAAAAGGAGGACGTGCCCTCCATTCAAAACTAGGCATAGAATTAGTTGCCCTAATTATCGTATGATCAACTTGATTCGTTGGTTTTCTAACTAAAGCATATAAGATAAATGAAAGCTCATTAATCATAGCTTTACAATCCTGAATGATCATTGAAAAATATGAAGAGAATGCAAGCGTAGATTGCAAAGACTGAGTAACAATCTAACAATCCGTTTCCACGCAAATTGGAAAGAAGGATAAGGTTTTTAGCCAACTCAATGCTTCCCGAAAATAAAGGGCTTCTCCTACTTATGGATCTTTCCAACCTGGTAGTGTCATAACTTTTCTAGCACAATTGTTCCCTTGGGAGTTTCGGATTATCATGCCAATGCCATAGAAACCATTCTCCATTAACGCCACATCAATATTGCATTTAAATTGATTTGGGGCTAGAGCCACCCAAGAAGCTTGAGAACGTTGGTTGAGTGGTTTTTGTGAAGCATTGGAATCCTTTGTGGCCTTCCATTCAGAGAGAGTTGTCCTTGCCCGACCTATAATAAACTAATGAGAGTGGGTACGTGATGTCCACACAACTTCGTTACGGTACACCCATAAGCTCCAGATTATCATGAAAACCTCCTCCTGTTGGGAATGTGTAAAAGATGAGACCACACTCATAAGTCATTCATGTAAAGACGAGATAGTGTTCCAACCCACAGTAGATAGAAGCCAAACAGACTGGCAAAGTCACAGTAATAAAACATGTGTTGTGTCGTTTCCATAGTCTTACCACAAATAGGGCAAATGTCATCCACATCTATATGTCGTCGTCTTCAGGTGGCCCTACATGGAAGAATATTATGTAGAATGCGCCACATAAGAATTTGTACTTTACCTGGAACTTTAACTTGCCAAATCCTTTCCCATGGGAAACCAGCTACATTAAAATTCTCAGTGGCTATCTCTGAGCTAAGTCTATAGCCTTCTTTGACTTGGTATTCACCGTTTCTGTTTTTGATCCAAACCCAATCATCTGAAATACTTGAAAGTCCCAATGGAATCTGTAGAATGAGGTTTGCATCCCGTGGGTTGAAAGAATTTCGAATCAAACTCTCGTTCCATTGGCGTCCTACCATGAGATCAGCCACCACATTTAAATTCGAGTCCTCTATGAACTCCGTCTGGATAGTAGGATCCGCATCATCCATCAACCAGGAATCCCGCCAAATATTGATAGTAACACCATCACCTACACGTTTTCGGCATCCCTGAAGTAGAATGGGTCGTGCTTGACATATACTTCGCCATATCTGACTTGGATTGTTGCCTATAGGTGCTGTAAAAAAATCAGAGTTAGGGAAATAACGTGCCTTGAGGATTTTAGCCACAAAAGAGTTTGGATATTTAATCAATCTCCAACCTTGCTTTGCTAATAAGGCAAGGTTGAATTGTCGCAAGTCCCGATAGCCTAACTCTCCATAAATCTTTGGAATTGCTATACATTTCCAACGAAGCCATTTGATGCCCTTATAGTCTAGTCCTCCATTTTGCCAAAAGAAGCCATTCATGAGATTTTCCAAGTCCTTACAAATATCAACAGGCAATAGGAAAAGAGACATGATGTAGTTTGGCATAGCTTGAGCCACCGTTCTCAACAAAATATCTTTACCCGCCTTAGATAACAATTTTGCTTTCCATCCCTGTAGTCTCTTTGTTAATTTTTCCACCACATAATGAAACACCTGTCGTTTATGTCTTCCAATTACAGATGGCATTCCCAAATAGTGATCATGCCCATTTCGCTCAGTAACACCCAAAATTTGACAAACTGAGTGTCTAGAAGCCACTGCGGTATTAGGGGTAAAAGAGACTCCAGATTTTGAAAGATTTATTTTCTGCCCCGAAGCTATTTCATATATGTGTAAACATTCTTTCAACTGGAAAGCCTCCTCTCGTGTAGCTCGAGTAAAGAAAAGAGCATCATCTGCGGAAAAAAGATGGGACACCGGAATGGCCCCTCGTGTAACAAGAGCTCCATGGAGATGACCTTGTGCTTGACATTTAGATAACATGGCCGACAGAACTTTCGCACAAAGTATAAAGAGATATGGTGAGAGCGGATCCCCTTGCCGTAGACCCCTACCAGGAATTAAAGGGCCATGTTCTTCTGTGTTTCTCCACTTCTTCTGTGTTTTCCACATCTTCTGTGTTTTGCGCTTCTTCTGTATTTTGCGCTTCTTCTGTGTTTTACGCTTCTTCTGTGTTTTGCGCTTCTTCTGTGTTTCTCCACTTCTTCTGTGTTTCTGCACTTCTTCTGTGTTTTGCGCTTCTTTTGTGTTTTGCGCATCTTCTGTTTTTGGCCCTTCTTCTGTGTTTTGCTCTTCTTCAGTGTTTTGTGCTTCTTCGGTGTTACTCCACTTCTTCTGTGTTTTGCGCATCTTCACGTGTTTTGCGCTTCTTCTGTGTTTTTCTTTTCTTCTGTGTTTTGCGCTTCTTCGGTGTTCTCCTCTTCTTTTGTGTTTTCCCCGTCTTCTGTGTTTTGCACTTCTTCTGTGTTTTGCGCAACTTCTGTGTTTTGCGCATCTTCTGTAACTATTTGCATAATTCTGTGAACCCATAAAACATCAAATCCCAATTTCAACATAAAACATCAAATCCCATTCAATTCTATCATATGCCTTACTCATGTCAGGTTTTAAAGCAAGGAAACCAACGCGACCCTGTGTTTTCCTCTTGAGTGAATGAAATAGTTCATATTCGACAAGTATATTGTCTATAATAAGACGGTTTGGGATAAACGCGCTCTGTGTTTCAGCAATGACCTGTGGCAGAATTTTCTTCAATCTATTAGTGATTGAGCCAAGTTTACGTTATAAATTGGCTGCATTTTCATATCTATTTATGCACTTGTTGATTCCTAATTGATGACTTTTGTGCGTAAATTAGTTCCTTATGTCAAGCTCTCATTGTTTGCAATTT
>JAOTBA010000008.1:5446774-5461023 GCA_025629845.1 Erythroxylum squamatum
TGGAAAAACGAACTTTGGTTGAACTTTAGACATAAAATGTCTAAAGCCTTGGTTCTCTACAAATTTGAAAGGGAGTTTGTCTACTACAACCATATACGTCAAAGCCTCCCTAGCTACATTTTGGTCAAACTTCCAACCTGTCATAATATTTGGACTACCCCCTCACCCTTAACTACATTAACTTCACGTTGATTAGGATCTAAGCATGGGCTCATTGTGCAATGATTCATGTGATAATTAAGTGCAAGAGTACCTATACTTTTTGCATCGGCAGCATACTCTTTACCACAATAATTGCATCTACCTTTTCTACTTCCATCTTCAGCCATAAATGCAGTAAAATGATGCCATACCTCGGATCTTTTTGTCATAGCCTTTCGCTTTGGTGCTTGTGGAGGCATCTCTTTTCCAGAGGCCTCTCTAGCCTCTTCATTCGGAGACTCGACATTGATTGCCATGATTGGATTATTTGACCCTCCTTGTTCCATCTAAAAACAGGAAAAAAACAAACCCAACATTCAAGATCGAAATCCAAACATATTCTATTTATACACTTCGAGAAATGTAACAATAAGTATCACTAAGAAGAAGCAAATACAGCTATCAGTAGTGGACGTTTGAGAGTGTCTCTCTCTAGGTGATCCTTCTTTTAGACTTCGTCCACTTTCTGCCCTTCTTTCCTACAATCCTGCTCACCGATTGGCTTCCTCAAGTGTGTTCTCTGTTTATCTTCCTACGGATCTACTCTCTACTTGCCGCAGTTTGTTCTCTGTTTATCTTCGGCAAGTACTACTTCAGATCCGACTCTTGTGGATCTAGTTTTAGCGATTTTCCTTCAGATCTTTTGGTGCTCAGTTACTACGGCTCTTTCTTCTGGCTGCCGACCTTGGTGCTATCTTTGTTTTTACTTCGATAGATCTGCTTGCTTCTGCCTTCCTGCGCGCATCAACAACACTTTGGCCGCTTATGCAAGAAGAAGCAAATACAAATCTAGTGAGAGAGAGTGTACTCAATCATTACCTAAAACAAGAAGCAAGGCAAAGAAAAACCCATTGAGAAGGAATGGGTAACAAAATAAGCTGCGGATAGAGAGAGAGAATGAAATAGAGTGATGAAAACCCTAACGGAATAGAGAAGAACAGAAATTAGGGAAAAAGTGGCGAGAGGGGAGAGAAGAGTTGGTAATTAAGGAGCTTATATACTAGAAGGGCAAGACCTAATTCGGGTAATCGGGTAATCCGAAATCTTTTCAGAGTTACCCGTCCCAAACCGAAAACAATTCGGGTAATACCCGACCTGACCCGATTTAACCGTATTTTAGTATTTTATTACCCGAATTAATTCGGGTCGGGCCGGGTAATCGGGCCGGGCCGAATAATGCTCACCCCTAGTGCAAAGAGATGGGGAAGAGTATTGCCATTGTCAACGATTACTTAATTTAAAACTTAAATCAGATTTAATATGTTGCAAATCAAGGGTCATATACGTTGATAATGAATGAATAGTTATAAATTAGTAAATATTTTGAGATAATTTATAATTTAATAAATGTTAATTTAAAAAATTAATATTTAGTAAATTTTTCAAAAATTGGCGTTATAAAAATATTTAATTTGAGTTTTAAAAATTTTGTTAAAAATATATCTAACATGTTTTAATTTTAGTGAATTGAGTATATGGACCTGTCATTATCTCAGTTTGCTTTTGTTGTAATTTTTGATAATTTCTCCATAAAATCAGACAATCTCTCTCTTAGAAACTATCTCTGTCCTCTCCTTGCATCACTTTTCATCTGTGACAGTCTCATCTCGCTATTTGAAAGAAAATCAACTTATTGGAATCGTAGATTATCTTCAAGATCTTCAGTTCACAACTGAGTCCCACATTAGGTGGGAAGAAAGACAAGGATTCAAGGACTACGTCACGTGAAAGGTAGTTAATGAACATGAGCTTTGACTCACTGTGACGCAGAAGCACAGAGGTGGTGCATGCATCAATATTGTGTGTTGTCGTTGTTGAAGATGACAAGCTGGAAGCACCTTCTGTGGGTTAAGACCAAGTACAGAAGGTTTCATTGTAAAAGACTGAAGAGCAATCACCATACCCAAAATTTCAACATCCAACCTAAAGTTTAATAAAATAAAGTTCCTTTTCAGCTCAATCAATTGTTTAATTTAATCTGGTGAAAGAAGAGATGTCTGTAGCTCCGCTCTTCACATGAGGTAAGGAGGGCAAGAGAAATAGGCAAAAGGAGGTTAAGTTGATGTTTGCAGAAACCGAAAAAAAAGATATAAAAATAAGTTAGTGCAAATATTGAATTAAGTTGGGTTGTTAGGGTTTAGATCCAATCTATCATCAAAGGAGAAGATAGGATCTACTTATCATCTTCTCCCCTTCTTTTGGAGTCTCCGATAAATATCTGATGGCATCTCGGAGGAGGAAGCAACAGCAGCATCACTCATCAATTTCCACAAATCCAAAAACAACAATATCTAATTATATTATTACTAATAATAATAGTAGCAAAAGAAGAAGATGATGGATTGAATATGTATTGGCAAGAGCAGGAAACAGCAGTACAATGAGAACAAAATACTAGCAGAAGAAGACAACAAAGTTAGGCCAACATGCAAGCAATGTGTGTGTGTTTCATACACTCACACATGTTGAACAGAAACGACAAAACAATAGCTGGAGGCATGAACCAAAACGCAGTGCAGGAGGATAAGGCAAAAGGTGAAATGCAGACGTTCAATATGCAGTGTAGATGTGTTTTAACTAAAACACAAAGTAACGAGTAGTGTGAACGATAGAGGTGGATGAACAAATAAATGGGATATATAGAAAAGTAGCAGGGAAAAAATGGAGAAAAGGAGGAGAGAGTAGCAGCTGTAGCGTGGAGAAGAGCAGAAAAATGATGGTTACGACTTCAACGTTTTTTGGCAAGGTGACGGCTTGGAGCTAGCTTTCCAGGAGAGACTCTCCATCGTTGAGACAGTTATAACGTTTTCTTCACTCCAATTTGTCGTAGCATTTTCATTAGTTTTTAGCTATATTTGGTTGTTCATTCGTTACTCTCCATAAGTAGCTATTTTCTTTCGGTTTCACTACTTTATTTTCATATCTCCGAATCTCTTAATATTTATTTCATTGGTTTAAAGCTTTCTTAGTGTTAATCGTGCTTTTACATGTTCTAGGATATTTAGAATGAATGTTTAATGAATTTATAGTTGAAATTCATGAATTTTATAAGGAACCTTTATGTTAGACCAATGAATGTTTATTCCTTCAATTTTTCAGCTTTAATCTAAGTTGTTTGTGTTTACTTATGTGATTTTTTTCATATCTGAAATTATTGGGTATTTGAATATTTAATGGTTTATGTTATGGGTTTTTACTTATTTGTGATGCCCTTGATTAATTTATGCTTAATAGTTAGGATTTATGTATGTTCTTAGATTCATGATCAATTAATTTAGGTTTTTGTGTAAGTTGTGTGTGCTGAAATTTTCATTTTGATACAGTTAGTTTAGAGTTTGTAATTTGGGGTATGATTAGTCATTTGTTCATATAAAGAGTTTTGATTTCTATTAAGTTAGTGTTGAATTTCGATTGTTATCACTTTGTTTATAATTTCCAGCCTTGGTTTTATTTAATTGAGTATGAGTTTTGTTTATTTAATATCAATTGTGCTTAATACGAACATGTGTGGCTAGACTACTTAGGGGTTTGGAGATATTATCATGATGATGGGATGGAAATTGTGATAATGGAGTTGAATTTGTCTTAAATTGGTGCTTGTAGGTCTAGGTTGGTTGGGATTTAGGATAAATGTCATTAATTAGGAATTGCTTATAGGCTTGATCACCCTTTAGATAACTTTCTAATCCGAATGCTAGGGATAAGCGTGTGATATGTAATAGTCCATAGTGATTCCCGGAAGTAGCAATAGGTTAGTTGAATTCTTCAGGTTACTTAATCAACTAATCTAGGATCCCATACTTTTAAGTTACACCTTCCGAGCTTATGAGTAGGTGGCCTAAGTTAGTTGTTTCTTAGTACCTAATGCATCTTCGCTATTGAACTTAGAGAGCCAATTCTAGATTATAGTGAGATTGGGGCATTTCTAGAACTTATTAGTTTTTGCCTATTTTATATAAATTAAGGGTTCGAAAGCTTAATCGAGTCCATAGGCTAACACCATGATGAGAGTATCTTTTATTTAGATTCAAGGATCAATGAACATCCCAGAATTTCGAAGATATCTCCAACCCACTTCTTTACCATTGTTATTAGTATTTTCTAAATTCGATTTGTGTTTGTCTTTTGTTTAAGTTCTTTGCATCTTAGTTGTCTTGTTTCATCATTTTTGAGTGTTTTGTTTTCTTTTGTTTGCAATATTTGAAATAGCATTTGCATCCTAGCTCTCTGTGGTTCGACCCTAACTCACCATTTACTGCATAGTTTGGTAGTTAGTGACAGGCTACCAAACACAAATCATCATTATAATCATAAAAACTTGAGGAAGAGGGCACCTCATCCTTATTGGCCATAAAGAACACACTTATCACTATATATTTAAATTCCTCACTCTCTAAACTAGTAGTATCATCCCATGTGTTATTAAAAACTTTCTTCTATTCTTCAATTATTTGTCCCTCTTTTTTGTTGATAACTTCTTGATTTTTTTGTGATGAGCTTTTTATTATCCTCTTCACTCTCACTTTTGGAGGTCTCCTCATCAATACTTTTCTCATATTTTGAGACTTTAAATACCACACCTCTTCTTATTGGAGCCACTTTCTCTTTATGTAACTTATTCATTCGCATCTCATAGATAAAGTGTGATCAAACTAGCTCTTCCAATGGTAAGATACTTAAATATTTTGAATTCTTGCATGACCTTCACCTTTGCCTCCTAAACCTTGAGTAAAGACCTAATTAATTTTCTTACCAACTCAAGATGAGTATAAGTCTTATTAAGACCTTTAAGAGTATTGAAAATATAAATGAAGCAATCATACATGTTAGAAATTGATTCATTGTGTTTCATATGAAACAATTCATAATGATACATAAATATGTTTACTTTATTCTCTTTTACTTAAGTAGTACCTTCAATATGCTATTTAAAGTGTATGCCATATCTCTTAAATAATTTCATATATGTATACTCTATTGAATAAATTTTTAATACATAAAATAAAATATGTATCACCTTGTTACTCAATGCAGTGAGCCTCGTATCTTTATTCTATTATTCGCTTCTATCTTTTGGTACCTTAGTCTCCACTTTGTCTTTCACTAAGGATTTATTATGACATAAAGTCCATTCTTTATAACATCACAAACATCAACCCCTTCAATTAAAAGAAAGTGTCTTCTAACAAAGGTAAATATCTCCATCAAAGAATGGAGGTCTGTATATGTTTTAACTTCCTTGGATAAAAAATTATATAATAATAATATTTTCTTAAATTTTGTTAGAAATGTATATGTAATGATTATGACCCACTCTAACACCAATTATTAGTCCTCAAATGGTATATAAGAGGGGGGTAAATTATACATTTACTTTTTAAATGTTTGTAAACTAATGAATGAATTGCCATTATAATAACTGATTTTGGCAAATTAACATATGAATATTATAAAACAATTACAATAGTAAATAAAAGAGACTAGAGAAGGAGACAAAACTAATTTCTAATTGTTCAGCAAACAATCTCTATCCTACATCCACTCCCCAAGCTCTAGATAGAAACTCACTTACTTTTTCTTTCAATAGATGAAGAATTATTCATCATACAATATAATTTTTACCATGGGTGAAGAGAAACTCTTATAATTATCTTACTTTGCCATATATGATATACCCTTTATAAATCTTGTTCAAGGTAAAGACTAATTCTCACGAGGTACGTCTCAATCAAATCACAAGCTCTTTCTCTTGCTCACACTAATGAATAATAGCTCAATATGTATTATATAATGTACATATATAGTCTCTAACCTCTTAAGGCTCTTAGAAACTATTTATTATGCCAACGAACTTCTTATTACCAATATGAGGTTCATTTATACTTAAAACAATCTTGAACAGTCATTAAAAACAAATAGTGACATTGGTTGACTAATTTTGTCAACCAATTGATCAACCAATATCACATACAAACTCACTGTACATAATTTTTTCAAAATACCTGACACATTGGTCAACAACACCTAAACATTGGTTGACCAATGTCTTTGACAAAACTACATTAGTTGACTACGCCTACACATTAGTCAACTAATATGTTTGAAAACACATTTTCAAAGAATTTTCAAGTTATTTCAAAGATTAAGATGCACTTCCTTGACCAAACTTTTTCTAAAATATTTCAAAAGTATATAGATTAAGAGAATTTTCTTTAAAATCAAAATAAAATTCCTCTTTATTATGAAAATATTTATGCATTATATCCTATATACAAATGATCATTCAACTATTGAGACCTTAATTTATTAAAATAACAATGGTAAAGTTGCAAGAAGGATTATAATGATTTGATTAAGTTTTGATATCCTTGAATCCTTTTTGTTCAAGTGTCTTGCTCTACTTTCATCATTTCTCCTTCCATTGATTGTTCAATTTACTCACTTTTTCCTTCTATTAAAATTCATCATTCACTTATTACTTTATTTCATTATAATAAAACTAATGTCACCAAAAATAAATTTATTAATTATAATATATCTTGTTATCATCAATACTATAAGGTGAAGACCTCATTTAGTCAACATTATGTTCTTCTTACATTTCACTTGAAATCATATCATTAAGCATGAAAACACCAATATTTTTGTAGCTAATTCGACCGGGTGACAAGAAGTTGCATATGATGCTTTATAATGTAATATTTGTTTTTGTTATTACTGTGGTTATTATCCGCATGTTTTAACATGTTTGTTGTTTTATGCTACAAATTGGACGCATTTTCTTAAAATCATAAAGAATTCTCTATTTTAATGTTCTAGCAAAATTGTGTAATTTTAACTATGATACAATTTTGATTAGAGAGTCGTATAAATTTAAGATGTTTTAAGCACCTTCTAAATTGTTCTACTATTATTCACTTCCCTAGCTTATAAATGCATTTATTCTTACTTTTATATTTCACATTACAGATAATTGGTCTAGAAAATGGAAAGGTGGTTCTTCAAGGATTACATGAAGTTCTCTTGACCTAGGCTGGAAAATATGCTCAACTTGGGACTCAACAAAACAATGTTGTTAATACCATTGATTCAAACATCAAAATAGATATATGAATGATATTGCCTTCTCATTCAATAACCTTCTTTACCCTGTTTTATGCACTACTTTAAGGAAGTGTCAATTTAGCTACATATTATCTAATAAGCAAATAGAACAAAATCTTAATCGACTATATTAATTAACGAGTCTATAACAAGTTAAGATTCAAATTAATCAAGTCTCAGAGGAAGAATATTATAAATATACGTAAAATTTTGTCTATAGCTAAACTGTGATGAGGTATATATACGAATTAGTAAATCACAGAACTTAATTATGTAGAAGTGGACCCTAATTGATTACCTATTTGAGACTGAATTGTTAATAAAGAATTTTCACTTTTGTAGTTTGATTGTTCTCTTATTATCATTCATTCATAAAAATAGATGTCCACTAACATATCAAATTATGTTTTCTTGTTTTCCACTTAATAGTTTGTTTCGTGCACTGTTGAATCTTTGTAAGCATATTCGAAGGATAATGCTTCAACCATGTAAAATGATGTACATGTCACATTGGAAAAGACGACATAATTGATATATCATTTTCTTATGCAAGCATGATAAGTTTAGCTTATTTTACAATATCAATTTTGTTGACTCCCCTGTCTCAATTACGAGTGTTGTTTCAAAGTCAACCTTAAAGCGAGAAGATTTTGTGTTTGTAGGTATTAGAAGGTTAGACTATAGTTAGTGAATGTTGTAGCTTTTGAAAAAAGTTTACAACTTTACCTTAGACTAGTTAATAAATGCTATGTTTAAAGCTTACATTTTTAGACTTATTCTTCTAAACATTTTTGGACTTATTCTTTTAAACATTTTTGGAATATGTTTAAAAGTTTATCTTAATTATATATAATAGTGTTATTTTGTTAAAACAATAAATTCTTTTAAAATTAAATAATAATAATTTGTAAGATCTAGTCATCAGACATTTGACATGTTAAGTGTTCCATGTAGTTTTATAATTTTTCCGATAAAAGGTTCATGACTTATGTATAAAATGAGTAGTGTCTTAGTATTTGGAAAATGTAATGTATCCGTTCGGTGGTTAATATGGGAAATCAAGGTGCTATGAAGAAGAAACAATGGATAATTTCCCTCTTTAGGGGCATTTCCTATCTTTCACAAGTGCTAGTTCTTTTCCCTGTTGGTAAGAGAATGGATGTGATAAGTTACCCTATTATGCCTTCATTTATAGTTCAATTCATGGTTTCTCTCAAGAGTTCCAGTGATGCTTTAAACAGTTTGCTTAAAGTTTCTTCTTTAACTCTTTGATCTAATCATTTTCATAGTTGCAGATTCACTGTTAGTTATTTCTTTTTCTAAGTTATTCAACAGCTAAGAGAACACATCTAAATCTTTTACAAGGACGGTCGTTCATACGCGCAATTGTGGACCCCTTTTTCTTTGAAGTTCTTGTATGGCTCCGATCACGTCCAATATTTGTTTTTGGGTTAATTAAAAAAATCCTAAATTTTTAACAATTTATTTAGTAATTCTATTTTTAACTTCCACGTAATTTTAATTATGAGATTAAACGATATTATTTTATTAATCTTTATTTGTTGTGTTAAACTGACGTGCATTAATAGTTAAGATTTTGTAAAATGTGGCAAGCCACATCAGCTAACGTAATATAGAAACTAAGCTTCTGTTTGGTTAGACTTATACCAATAGAGCTTTTGTTAGTAGAGTTTTTTCTGTAGATCTTTTTCGAGAAGAACTTTTCTAAGAAGTCAATTGACTGTTTGACTGTCATTTAAAAAATAACTTTTTTGAAAGAGCTTTTAAAAAAGAACTTTTTTGAACTGTCATATAAAAAAGAACTTTTTTGAACTGTCATATATAATTAACAATATATTAATTATTATATAATTTTAAACTATATGAAACATAAATGAAAATACATCTAACCAAATCTTTTATATGAATTACAAGGTAAGTAAACTCATATCAAAAATAAATATTAAAAATATAAAAAAGTCAAATAATATTATATAAATCTCAAAATAAATATTCAAGTTTAGTAAATAGTTAAATACGTAATAAACGAGAAGATGAGTTTGTGAGTATTGTGGGAATTATGTATAAAACATAAGGACAAAGGGGACTAAAAATAAGCTCATTAATTAATCTGAAAAAGCTATTTGAGAGCTATTTTGAGAAGCTCCAAATTTGAATTTCTTAAAAAGTTGTATTTTGGCTGCCAAAAAAGTCATATCTATTAAATAAGTACTTTTTTATTTTACAGTCAAACACCTATTTTTCTTAAAAAAAGAGTTTTGTAGTGCAGAAAAGTGCTTCTCGGCTTTCCAAAAGCCTATCCAAACAGACACTAACATCGGGTTAACATTAAAAAAGAATTAAAATTTTGAACATTTTATTGACACTTTTTGAAATTCAAGTTATAATTCTAAAATTGAGCATATTAGTTTAGGATTTTTTTAATTTAGCCTATTATTTGATCTTTTATTCTATTTAAATCAATATATTTTTGTGTTAGTATATTTTCACTCTTTTATTAAATCTATATTTTAGTAAATTGGTATGATTATCTTTTTTATTGTTTTTAGAAAATTTCAATTTTTTATGCAACTACTTTTTTTTCTCTGGAGATTATCTCTAATTGAGCCGTAATAGATCTAATAAAAGGTTAAATATATTAAACTTATTTTACTAAACTTATAAAATGTGAGGAACGGTCCTATATTAAATCCATTAAACAATTCTTTTTATATTCGTTATTTAGTTTGTTCATATAGTGTCTATCTCGGATCATTTGCTTGGCGTAGAGTAGCTTTGATTAGTGATTGAAATGTAATTAAAGAGGAAATAATGGAAAGGCAAAAAGGCACAATCACAACATTATGAACTGGGAAAAAGTGGCAGAACATGTGAACTGGAAGAAGAGTCAGGACTCAGGAGAGCCTTTTTATTATAGAGAAAAAGGTAAAAGTAAAAAGTTAACGATAATAATAATAATAATGATGAAAAGGGTGCACTTACGTGATTTTGTGAGGTCTTTTACTATTCACTCGCTTTCCTTTGCTGTTCACTTTCCTTCGTATTAACTAGTCCTATGGAAAAAATACAATTGCAAAAATATAACTGCATTTATTATATTTTACATATTGTCTTTCTCTATCATAATTTCTCATGCTCACACTAAGCTATTGGTGCTTCTGTTTCTCTTTTTTAGTTCTACTCGGTAGTTTTTTTTTTTTTTTTTTGGGTAAAAAATCGGGTTTACATCCAAAAATTACAAGATAGCGACACAGGGTAACGAAACCCCTACAGAATCGGCCCACAGAAGCGAGGCTAGACCCTCAACAACCTTCGCAAACCAGCGGACTCCGACAGACAGCCTGTAACTAAAATCTGCTAACCAATCCGCACATCGATTGCCTTCCCGAAATTGAGTTCTACTCGGTAGTTTAAACTAGTTGAGTTGTACGTAAATTGGATTAGCTACCGTTCTAAAACCAAAAAGAGTCAAAGATTAAAGCCCGAATGGATGCTTGAAAAAACAAATATCTGTCTCTTACGGGCCGTTTGCTTCTTATGAATTATATTTTGAATAGTATGCATTCACATTGATATGCTCATATGGTTTTGTTGAGGAGGAGGGTGAATAAAGAGATTGATAGAATACTAAAAGTGTTTCTGTGGTCTGGTAAAATTGAGAATGAGAAGCAAGGTAAGATAAAATGGCTTGGGATCATTCTGATTGCGCAAATGTAGAAAGTATTGTTTGGTAAATAGATATGGAGACTCTGCACGGACAAAAAAGCTTTGTGGATTAAATGGTTTAATGAGTACTATCTCCAAAACCGGAATCTATGGCAATTGGATATTGCTAGAGAGTTTTCATGGTCGTTCAAGCAATTACTCAAGATGAGAGGTTTGTTCTTTCTACACATTAAATTTAGGTTGGGAGATGGAGAGGATATATAGTTTTGGTTTGATAACTGAACCACTCATAGTCTTCTTATTCTCAGGCCTAATCTTTCTAGAATCAGAAATAGAATCCCTCTTAATGTTAGAGTATCTATGCTCATCTCAAATGAGGATTGGGTCGGTAGTTTCAAAGGTTTTCACTTGTTGACAGATTATTTGCCTAACATTCCTGTAGGAAGGAGGAAGGATAGGTTAGCATGGATTCCACATTCCAGTGGTAATTTCAACAGTAAATCTTGTCACCAAATGTTGGTTAATCATCATGGAGTGGTTCCCTAGTTTGAGATTATTTGGAAGCAAAATTTAAACCGCAAGGCTGCTATATTCACTTGGTTAGTGATCAAAAATAGGCTTTAGATTAAGGACAAATGGTTTGGTGCTTTTGACCTATATGCTATGCACACTCTGTAAGTTGTTGAATGAGAACAGAAATCATTTATTTTTTGAATATGTCTATACCAAAACAATTTGAAGCAGAATTATGGTTACGCTACAATTACTTAGATATACCTTTGTAAGGACGGAAATTTTGAATTTTCTTACACATTATGTTGCCCACAATAGAGCAAATGGCATGATTATTTTGACTGTTTTTCATATGGCTATCTATTCAATTTGGAGGGAAAGGAATTGGAGGATATACAAGAGTGTTGAAGAGAACTAACACCATCTTGCGGAACATATTGTCAATTGGATTAGAGTTGCTATCATTGCCAATAATCAACAACGCTGTATTAGTCGTGATCTGAAATTTGATTTGGTCGCTATAATGTTATTTGTCGTCGATATTTTGTATTTTGGTTAGTGAGTTTTTTGTATGTAGCTAACATATGTTTTCATTGTAACGCTTGTATATAGCTTTTGCTAAATTAATATATTACCTTTTAAATTTTCAAAAAAATATTATTTTAAAATTTTTAGGACCCGTTTAGAAACTAGCAGTGAAAGAATTGAAATAAAAAATAAGAATGAAAATAAAAATAAAAAGTGAAAATTAGAATACGGATGAAATTTCTAATTATACGTGTTTGGTACGGTATTAAACAAAGGTAATAGTTATGCTAATATTTAGCATTAAATATTAAAAATGATAATGAGAAATTTTTTTACTTATATTTATTTATTATATGATTTATTTTGTAAATAATTAATTAGTCAAAATTTTCAATGATTTATAAAATTATTATTTTTTAAATTATTATAAATGATTTTTATGATAAGAATAAAAATATCAATGAAACAAAATAAAATAATTGTTAAAGAAAGTAATATATATTTTTTATAATAATATTTTAATAAGAATTAATATCTCAAGAAAATCTTGATAATATTTTAATAATAATTTGATAATATTTTAATAAATAATAATATATCTTATGTCTTATTCCCGAAATTTGATTCCAACTTATAACCGCATTTCTTTAAAAATTAAAGTCTGTAATTATTTAGAATTCTTCCTAATTTGTCATTCCTTATTCCATCTATTTATAGTAACCAAATAATTAACAATTACGAAATAAATATTGCATTTCATTCTCACCTCTTTATTACTATTTACCAAATAAGACCTTACAGTGATACGATGTACAAAGTTCGTGATCATTATCGTCATCGTATATACATACTCACTTCAAGAAATAATGACACTTTCTCTTACCCTTTGCTTACTAAGTTGTATTCGCAACACAATTATGCAATTCATGAGGTTTCATGTAGGAAGGAGATAGCTCAAGAGCAACCAATATTTCAGCCATGTTGAAATATAAGAGTGGTAGTTTTTTTTACATTGGAAAAAGAGAAGAAAGAAGACCAACATATAAGTCTGATGAGCTACTCCACCTATCACCAATTGGTTTTATGATGGAACCTCACTTAGACTTATATGTGGTCTAACTTTCTTTCTCGTGTGGGCCCGTAGGCCCATTGTAAAATTCTAACATGGTATCAGAGACAGATTGCTCTTATGTTAGTCGTTAACACCTCCGAATGATAGATTATGTCACGTGTTAGACCCACATGTGAGGGGGTGTGTTGAAATATAAGAGTGGGAGTTTGTCCCACATTAGAAAAAGAGAGGAAAGAAGACCAACATATAAGTCTAGTGGGCTACTCCAACTATCACCAATTGGTTTTAGGATGGAACCTCACTTAGACTTGTATGTGATTAACTTTCCTTCTCGTGTGAGCCCGTAGGCCCATTGTAAAATTCTAATACAAATCCACTTGACAATGAAACAATTTCGCCCCATTGTTAAAAAGTAGTCATTTATAAGAAATCCAAAAATGAAAAGAACATCTCTCACTTTTCGCGTTTTCTTTCTCCATGAACAATGTTAAATTCACCATAGATGGCATTCATAACATGCAAGCTATCAATCATCAAACCTTTGAACATAAGAGAACGAGTCTATGGAATTAATGGTTTTCTTTGAAATATAAAATTAGAAAAAAAAACGTATATATGTAATGAAATTAGAAATGAGAACAGGTGGAGGCCTTTGAAATGGCAAGAATACCATAGAACATCTTTTTTGATATCATCGCCAACTTTTCTAACAGACCCACTCCTGATATTTAATGTCATAAGACTTAGAAGTTTAAATTTTTTATTAAGAGGGGTTAAGTTCATCACTTTTAAGTTTTAACTTCGCCTTTTTAGAAATTTTTATTGCCCCAAAAATATTTTAACAAATAGTCATACGAAGGGAGGCAAATGGTTTTGCAAATTTGGAGGTTTTGATGGAATTATGCAGGCAGTTACTGCCTATAGAGAGCCTCGTGGAAATAACTGTGTGGTTTAAAAACAGCATCCCTAAAGCTTACTTTGTCTTCTGATTGGCAATTAGAAACAAAGTCTAAACTCTAGATGGAGTGAAAGTGAGTTACTTTATGTAGGACAAAATTGCTGTAGCGACCCCTGTGTTATACGAAAGTAGCTAATTAAACCATGAGATATAAAATGTTACTCTATTAACCTTATGTTTTCAATT
>JAOTBA010000008.1:5461123-5476907 GCA_025629845.1 Erythroxylum squamatum
GAGTTGTGTCTAACAGAATTACCAACAAAAACTGGAGAAGAGACCTCGGTGATCTGTCTTTCATGTTGAATTACCATGGAGAAAACTTTGTTCAAAGTAGGCAGGGGATCCATTAACATAATCTGAGATCTAACAGCAGCATAAGAAGGAGAAAGACCTTTCAAAAAACGAATGATGTAATCCTGATCATGATATTTCTTGATTTGAACCATAGCACCACATGAACAAGGAATGGCACATGAACAAACAGGTAGAGGGCGAAACTGCAACAACTCATCCCATAAAACTTTCAGAGCAGTAAAATAATCTGTAACAGACTGATCATTCTGCTTGAAGAAACTAATTTCATCATACAAATCTGAAATGCGATAAATATCACCTTGCGAAAACCGTTCACGCAAATCAATCCAGATATCGGAAGCATGATCTATCCAGAGAATGGAACTAGTGATCGAAGGAGATATAGAGCGTTGTAACCAAGAGAGTACCAGATTATTGCAACGTTCCCAGTGTGGAAACATCGGATCTGTAGTAGGAGGGGCAGTGATTGATCCATCAACAAACTTAAGCTTGTTTTTGGAAAGGAGAGCCATCTTCATCGCGCGACACCACGTATGGTAATTAGAACTGGAAAGAGGTGGGTCAACAAGAATAAGAGAAGGATTTTCATTTGGATGTATGTAATAGGGACTAGAAGGTAGTGGATCTGCCATGATTGACAGCGCAAAAGGAAAGGAGAAAAATCAAAGAAGACAAGCGGAAGGAAAACGCTCTGATACCATGTGGAATTTGAAATTGATTCTTCTCATCTCAAAAAGGGGAAAACAGAGAGCTTATATACAGAGTTCGAGGTAGAAGCTAATTAGCTTAATTACAAATAAAGAATGATTAGTTAGCTAATGAAAGAAAACTAACTAAAACTAACTACAAAGGCAAAAACGGTGAGATCTAACAGAAGATATTATGCTTGGATTATTTTCAACAAGTTCCACAATGTCTTTTGTCACATCTTGACCTAGTAGAAAGAAAATGTGAACTAAAACGACACGGACTCCTGAACTAACAATCCCATTCTTCAAGTAATCTTCACTTGTCGGCAAGTGTCCAGAGGCAAACTATCTTGCTTCTGCTAGAAATGCTTTGCACAAGCTTGCCCGCTGCAAATTCAGGAATCCATTAATTAGTTTTTTGGAATTATGGATGCTTATAAAATTTCCTTCCCTTTAATAATGGTCATTAAATGTATATCGTTCTTCGCAGGGACCGAACTGGGTTCCATCTATGAGCCTTATAGACTTTGTAGCTAATTTCATTGGTAAGATTATCGAGAGCCCTGAAACATGTCTTCATATAGTCTGGTAGTAGTTCCATAGCAGCAATGTTCCATCTAATTAATGCATCTATTGTTTGCTAGAGGGATAGCGTAGAGGGAATTCTTGTATATGCATTAAATTTCATTAAAGCTCAAGTTTATATCTTTGATATCAAGTACAGAAATCAATTAACTTAAGATTTTATACGAAACCAAAGAATATTTCATATATTAACTCTTAAACGGTTTAGAAGGTTACCGGTCCAATATTTTTCTTTTGAAAAAGTAAATTGAATAAATAAAGAAAGATTAGAGTACATGGCCATAAATAATACAAATCAGAAAAAAATCTACTACAAAGGTGGAAGAAAGAAAATGGGGAGCTTAGTAGCAATATGAAGCCTCAACAACTGAATGCAAATAAAGTAAATTGAGAAGCAAACCCACAGCTCGGCAAATAGCAGAGGCCCCCCATACAAACGTCAGATGCGTAACGTTGTGCAAAGATCAGAGCTGCAAGAGAAGTGGAGGTTTTTGGAGCATACAATCTCGCGTATATCAGAGATTAACAAAGATAGTAAGCTATCTTGAGTCAAAGATTTAAGCTGAAACAGCGAAGATTTTGTTCTCACCAAAGCGCATAGATACAAACCCCCAAGACAATCGTAAGAATAGGTCGTCTAGATACTGGTTGAGAAGAAAGGCAAGTTGTAATAGCAACCAAATCCGAGTTTGGAGGTGTCAAAGAGCATAGAGCAGTGATATATGTCCATATAGTTTTGTTAAAGGGACAGGCAAAAAATAGACGAGAGCATGATTCAATATGCAGAGAACACATGTGGCAAGATTGATCCATTTGCACATAAGGAAGACGATCCGTTGGCTTGTTTTGAATGGCCAACCAGAAGATGAAGGAAATCCTCGGCGTTAAATTACGGCTCCAATTAGTAGTAGCCCAAGGAACGCAAATTATCACAAATGAATATACTAGTCAAATTGGAATATAGAAGTACCTTTCCAGAAGAAGGCATCCGGTTCTTGAGGGGAGGGGGAATAGGGAGGCTGAAAGTGGCAAAGACTTCGAGGAAAATGCCAAGAGTTCCCAACAATGAAGGACATCATCCATGTTTTGAGGGGGAATAAAGGGAAAGCCCGAGAGAGAGACCCCTAGTGGAGTAGAGGGTTGCGATTAGACCAGTTATCATACCAGAGGAATACCCTCCGCCCATCTTTAATTACACAGGAGGTCTCCTGACGGATATCATCCCAAAGCTTCAAAAGCTGATTGAGAAAGAAAGAACGTGAAGCTTGCGATTGGATAGCCCAGATGGTTTTGCCTTTAAGAAAGTAAACATGGAGCCACTTGATCGACAAAGTGTTCTTATCCTCCAGAATCCACCAAAACCGCTTATGAATCAAAGAACGGTTAGAAGTTTTAATAGAAAGAATATTCAATCCACCTTCTTGCTTTGGATGGCAAATGTTAGCCCATTTCACCTTGGCTACACCAGGGTCGCCATTCGAATGACTCCATAAAAAAGTGCGAAATAGCTTTTCAATTTCCTTAATAATACTATGAGATAGGAAGATGTGGGAACTCCAATACACATTCAAAGAATTAAGGATTGATTTAATAAGCTGAAGCTTACCCGCGTAAGAAAGTGACTTATTCACCCAAGACTTGATTCTTTTCTGTATCCTTTATAAAAGGGGGTGACAATCTGAATATTTAAGCCTCATGGTCGACACAGGGAGACCAAGGTAAAGGAGAGGGGGATTTTGCATCTTCATGCACGTGTTGATCTGCAGCCCTGAAATAAGGTGAAAGACACGGAGAGCATGCAAAAAGGTTTGTATAGAATCCAAGTCAACCCTGCAAAATAAAAGAAGGTCATCGGCGAAGCACAGATTAGTGAGACCAAGTTGCTTGCATTTTGTGTGGTACTTAAAGTTAGAGTTGGAGGTGGTCTCTTTTATGATAATAGCATTGAGAATCTCCATAGCCATGAGAAATAAATATGGAGAGATAGGATCGCCCTGTTTAAGTCCTCTTGCTGCCTTGAAATAAGGGGTAGGGGAGCCATTAATCAAAACCAAAAAGGAAGCTGAGGTAATACAAGCCATAACCCAATTAATAAATTGAACCCGAAGACCAAAGGCTACCATCATATCTTGCAAGAAATGCCAATTGATACTATTAAACGCCTTATGGAAATCAATTTTCAAGGTGCAATTTGGAGGCTTGTGAAAAGACGAGTAGCCTTTCAAAAGCTCCTGTACAATAAGAAAATTATCACCAATATATCTTCCCGACAAGAAGGCACTTTGATTATCACTAATTAGAGGAGACAGAACTTTCTTCAATCTGTTAGCAAGAATCTTAGAGATCACTTTATAAAGAAAATTGGTGCAAGAGATGGGACGGTAATCGGAAAAGGTAGAAGGATTTGCCCCTTTCGGGATCAAACATAAGAAGGTGCGGTTAATCTCTTTGAGAAGTATCCCATTTCGAAAGAACTCATGTATAGCCTCTTTGACAAAACCCCCAATAATATTCCAAGATTGTTGATAGAAGTAGCCATTGAAACCATTTGGCCCAGGAGCTTTCTAGCCATTCATACTAAGACACATTCCTCAATTTCACTATCGTCCACCGGCATAGTTAACTGCACCAAATCAGCAAAAGAAACTTGGCTAAGATCAAGATGATGAAAGTCATAAGGATGAGTGCGGGTGTCTGAGCCAAGTAAAGAGCTGAAGAATCGAAATGCCTCTTCCTTAATATCCGATGAATTGTGAAGAACATGACCATTGTGAGAAGTAATAGAAAAAATCCTATTACGGTTCTGTCTGGATAAGATAGAATGGAAGAAGAACTGCGAACAACTATCTCCCTCTTGTAGCCAATTAACTCTAGCTCGCAGATGTAAAAGGGAGGAGTGGTTGTTGACTGCTTGAAGGTAATGGGTAAGAGCTAGTTTCTCTTTGTCAAGGAGGTTTTGATTGCCAAGGTTAAGAGATAAAGTGTGCTGCACTTTTGTCAATTCCCCTTTAGCAGTATTGATGGCTTCAATAGTTGAGCCTTGAGCAGACTTTAGGAGTTTAAGTTCCTGTTTGATGACTTTAGTTTCTGCATACACCCAAACTGCATAGTACCTCGGCAACTGTGCATAAGTCCATGTCGACAAGCCTCTTCAAAACCAGGAGCCTTCGCTAAGTAGTTGTTGAACCGAAAGGGGTGGTGGATGGCCACGGGTGGAGACAAATTGGAGACTATGAACGGCGTATGATCTGAAAATAAGGGTCTATGAACTGCTGGGAAAAGTCTGAATCCAAAGATCATTGACAAGGGCGCGATCAAGCTTCTTTTGGATAAACCATCTCCCTTTCTATTTATTAGACCATGTAAACAGATGGCCAAAGAACTTGAGATCAGAAAATCGAATCTGCTCCATACAGGCAATCATATCTGCAGAGTGATTTCTCAAACAAACATTACCTTGGGCTTCAGAAGAGTAGAGTGTAGTGTTAAAATCAGCACAGATGAGCCAAGGTTTGATAATAGTGCAACTGACTTGCCTTAAATTGTTCCATAAATCACATCGCTAAAAATCAAAATTACTAGCATACACAAAAGAAACGTTGAAATCCAGATTACCCTGCAGCAACAAAATTCAAAAATGCATGGCCTGGGCAGTAGCTTCGAGAAGATCCACCTTAATCTCATTAGCATTGAAGCATATTATTATCCGCCCATACGCATGCTGGGTATGGTTAGAAAGCCAACTTCATTGAGGTCCCAAAAGATGCAATTTATTTATTGGCCAACTTAACTTTGGTCTCCAGCAAGCCAATCAAAAGGGGTTTTTCACGACAAACAAAATCCTTTGAGGCTAGCAACCTAGAAGGATTGTTTATTCCACGGACATTCCATGTCAAAATAGACATATTAAGAAGAAGAGGATTTGAGGCTTTTACCCTTGCCCCGTTGGGATTTGCATTTGATAATCGAGAGAGAGGTCCCACTACTCTCATCTGGTTTGGTATCCGAAGTCGGATTAGAAGGATCATCCACTAGTTCCACGGTGACTGGAGAAGGCATGTTTGGACTAAGGTTCTCTTGGTTAGGGGGGGTCAGTAGAGACTGAGAGTCGAGCTGAACAAGGAGAGGCAATGTTGGACATGATAGTATCTGCAGGAGTAGAAGTTTCCTTACTAACTGAATTTTGAGCTAGAACTTGAGTATCTGCAGCTGCAGCAGGTAACTTGTTGACAACAGGAATGAGAACAGTAGGAACAGTAGGAATGTCTTCACTGGTAGTACATACAAGATCAGTCGACCGGCTCTGGAGCGCTGCAGAAGGGACGTCCTCTGCTTGGGTCATTAGCTCATGATAGGTACCAGTCTTAAAAAGCTTACCCGTAGGTCTCCAGATTGATGTAGAAGGCTTAGCTGGGGGTCGCCAATAATAGGAAACCGCTATACTATCCTCCCATAACTGATAATTTATAAGAAAGTTAAGAATATATAGAATGTGGTTTCCTTTGTTCAGTATGAATTTGAGTGGCAGTAAGATGATTTTTGTTAAGATGCAACAGGGTCGACAAGGGACTCGAGTAGGGCTTTAGAGTAGTGAATAAGCGGCGTTGAAAATAGGTCGTGGGAGGACAGGTAGGTTCTTAATGCCGAGAACTAGAATACAAGTGGGAGGACTTTGCACCATCTATCTCAACATGGTTGAATTCTTTTCAACAGCATAAGGAATAATTTATCATCATAGATTAAGATTTGATAGTATGGTATAAAGAAATAGAAGTTTAGCAATATGTCATGACCACTTAAATATTATAAATGTTAAAATGATTTGACTCAACCTATCTATACATGACTATGATATATAATTTAATCTTTCCATCATCTAATATTTCAATTGGACATATAGTATAGATATATTGTCTACTTTTTTAAAATTCGACTTGTTAATTAATAATTGATATTTGAAAATACCTTTTTCAATGTCAATTCACTTTGGCCGAAGAATTTCTTAAATCACTACTAATCAAGAATAGTGAAATATTTTCTCTAATTATTTTAGAGTGACAAAATCCTTTATTGGTTTACTCATTTATCTCTATATGGTTCATATTGTATTTAAGTACTACCGATTGAGCTACCATAAATAGAATATGTCATAAGTAATGTCACAACATAGTAATTCTCACATGAAAAAACTACTTTTAATTTATCTTTAATTCTCCTGTTAAATAATTTATCATCGTAGATTAAGATTTGATAGTATGATATAAGAAATAGAAGTTTAGCAACATGTCATGACCACTTAAATATTATGAATGTTAAAGTGATTTGACTCAACCTGTCTATGCATGACTATGATATATAATTTAATCTTTTCATCATCTAATATTTCAATTGGACATATAGTATAGATATATTGTCTACTTTTTTAAAATCCGAATTGATAATTAATAATTGATATTTGAAAATACCTTTTTCAATGTCAATTCACTTTGGTCGGAGAATTTCTTAAATCACTACTAATCAAGAATAGTGGAATATTTTCTCTAATTATGTTAGAGTGACAAATCCTTTATTAATTTACTCATTTATCTCTATATGGTTCATATTGTATTCAAGTACTACCGATTAAGCTACCATAAATAGAATATGTCATAAGTAACGTCACAACATAGTAATTCTTACATGAAAAGTTCTGGTAATCTCAAGTCTAAGAATCATTATATAACCATCATGATGAAAAATTCACAGACATATAAGTAATATTGCACTTAGGATTTTCATAATCAAGTATTCTATAATAAGTACACATACATTTGTTTAAATATCTCCATACATTAATTTATAAGATCAATTACTTTTTTCATTAAAGAGAAAACATAATGTGTACAAATTTTATCGTTTTATCAATATTTTTTCTTGATGAAAATATAACTAGGAATAATTTATAAATAATTTATAAATACAAATTAAATCTCATAATTATGATCTCATCATAATTTCAACTACATTGTAACTATTCTAAAGATTTTATCTTTAGTATTAAAACTTCAAATGTAATTAACAAAATACATGAAAATAAAGATGTCGTTATTAATTAAACTAATAATATAATATATAAAATTGTAACCAATCGATTGGCTACAAGAATATAAACAAAAAAAAATTGCTTATAAAAGTTATTTAAACCCAAAGATATAATTTTCCTGAAAAACTCTCTAACTTATGCAATGATACGCTTTTTTGTATCCTCTCAAATAACTCAAAGCCCATTTCTCTTGCAATTATGAGAAAGGTTGCTTCTTTAGGTGACATGACCTAAACAAATATTTGACTTGATTCTTTATATACCTCTGCAACAGCTGTATTGATTGCTAAGACTTGGAAGAACTTTTGTATAACATTTAAATGGCTTATTAAACCAATTTCCATTTGTTATGAGTTGATCTATAAAGTAACCTTTTATCAACTTTCTTGGCTCATTATGGCCTGCTATATCCAATGAAGTTTCATCAAATTTGTAAAACTCCGAACCTTTCCTTTCATTAAATATAAATTTTTATGTTCGGTGAATAATATTTTTGGATGAATAGTAATTTTTTAGGGACCCAACCCCGAAATATTGAAAATTATCCGGAATAAGTATTAGAGTCCAATGATAATGAAATGGATCAAAAATAAGTCTGATAGGATGGATTTTGGGAGTTCCGAAAGTTTAGGACTAAACTGCCCTTTTTGGAAAGTAATGGGTATTAATGATTTTAAACCCATTCGAAAATTTTTAAAGCATCCAATCAATAAGTATTGACCCTAATTCGAGTATTTCATGGTGAATTTGATGATAAGACAGTTGTGAAATATTTTTGGGATTGAATTCAGTTAGTTGGTGAATTAAATGCATTAAAGGGCAATTTGGTCTTTTTACATGGTGTTGGTGGAGGGATGTAGGGGTGAGCATTCGGGTAATTCGGGCCAAATTTTCACTGTTCGGGCCCGGCCGAATTACCCAAATTTTTTTTGCCTTACCCGGCCCGAACCCAAACTTTCAATTACCCAAACTTACCCGACCCGATTTACCCGAATTACCTATTTACCTAGTCCGATTTACCCGAATTACCCGAATTATTCCGGCCCGATTTACCCAAATTACCCTAATTACCCTATTTCACAATTTTTTTAAACCTAATTCGGGTAATCGGGCCGGCCCGAATTTTTTTCCCTTACCCGTCCCGGCTCAAAAATAATTCGGATAACACCCGGGCCGGCCCGAATTACCCGAACTTTAAAATTTCTTACCCGATAATGTGAAAGAGCCTATGGATTTTGACACAATGAGAGCTCAACTTTGGGGTGGAAGCAATGCAGGCTTGGACCAATTTGAAGTGATGTTTATAAAAAAAAAGGTATTTACTTGAAACGAAAATCTTTATAGCGTTTTTAGTATAACTATCACTCTTTTGGTTACCATAAGTTATTAATTTATACATTTACTTCTTAACATTTTGTAAGGTTTGCTATAAAATTAAGGAGTTGCTTGGTTTTGCTTTTATTTATTTGTTGTAATGTTTTTATTTTTATTTTTTGAACAAAATGAAATTTTTATTTAATTGTTAATGTATGTATTGTTATATTTTTATTACAAATAATAATTAAATATTAGATAAATTAATTTTATAAATAAATTAAGTAAATAATTTTATTTTAATCTTCTATATGATATTTATTGATAAATATTAGTAAAAATTACTACAATTTCAATAAAATAAATAATTTAATAAGTAATATTATTTATAAATTAATTTATTTGTCAGTATATATCTTAATTATTAAAAGTAATTTTTATTTAAAATTTATGCATTTCAAGGGTATTTAATAAATAATTATTAAATTAAAAATATTTTAAAAATAAAAATTTAAAGTAATTACAAAAATATTTTTTTACTAAATTTAGAAATAAAAAAGAAAAATGAAAAAAGAGCTAAATAAATTATTATTTTATTGTATTTTTCTATGCCTTTTTAACAAAAAAAACAAAGGATAGAAATATTTACGTTTAAAAAATGTTCCGAGACAATAAGTCTGGCTTTCTATTTATCTAGGCATTCAGTAAACTCTTGTTATATTTTACTTTTTGTATTTCATAAGATAAAAAAAAAAAAAATTCTTTGATAGCCTAAGAAGTGAATCAGAAAATTTCCTGTCAGAATACTTGGAGACGAGAAGACGCTATGCAAAAGATGAAGGCATGAAAGTGGTACTTCTCGATCTACTTCCAAGCATCCTAGACTACAGGATGATGCTTCTAGTCCCTCTTCCAGGACCCTTCTGCTCTCATCAACTCCTTCTGGTAACTCATAATTAATTAACTAAATACAACTTTGGTTTGTTATGATATGGATTAACCTTTGGTACTTTTCCAGGGCCAAACGAAGAAAACGTTCTGAAATTGAGAGGCCTTTTAACATACAGATCTTAAGAGTTTCTACTTAGACAAGGATGAGTTGAGCTTTGCATCGGTGGTTAATGCTCAAAGACATATCCAACGTGTAAGTAGTTCTCATAATCTTAAGTCTTTGTTTGATTTCCTACATATACATGATATGCTGATGATTATTATTTTTATTTGGTGGTGCATTCAGAACCCCGATGCTGGAATTGGGTACGGCGGAAGTCTAAAGAGATTTGCAAAAGACTTGAGACCAATTGCTCAAATGGTGGCCACTAGAAAACTAGCCAAACTTCCGACTCAACCCTCCTCTTTCAACTTTGATCGACGGTCATCTATTCCTTAGCTAGGAAGTTTTCTTCATCAACAATTGTGAGGTCATCAAATGCCGTCCGGTTTGTCAAGTCCTAGCACACCCCCAACTGGTGTTGCAGCTTACGGAATAAAGTTTCCGGAGGATCAGAGCTGCTGGGCTCCTACCACTAAGAAAAGCACTGCAGGTACAAGTGACGGATATTGGTTGTGCTTCCTCTCAGCAGCAGCGAGATCAATAATATGTTGGTGACTCCAAGGATAGCATGGACGACCTTACTTCTACAAAACATGTTTACTCAAGCTCCCTCTCTGATTCGTATTATCCTCTCACGGGAACTAATGATCTAGACACTGCTTAGCCTTCACCCTGACATTATCATCATCAGTTCTCCAGTGGAGTCCAACTGCAATCGCCATGGCGAACAATAAACGTCAACATAAACAAGGCCAGGTGGTTGCCGCCGCAAACTTTAGCCGAAGAGTTTCCTCACTTCACACTTAAAATGCAAGTATACCTCATCATCATTTGCTTTGGACTCCAATGGGACAAATAAGAGTGCTACTAATTATGGCCGGTGGAGTCAACAACACACCGTGGGATTTTCAAGAGCACAACATTACATTGGTGGGACAACAACAATGGCAAGAAAGGTCATCGTTCGATCAAAGCATGGGTATGAGCTTCATTGCTCAACTAGAAGCCCAACTCTAACCCCAACCCCAAGGCCTGAATGGTGGAGCTGCAAAGACAACCATTGTCTTCATCGGGAAGAGGTAATCAACAGCAACCTGACTTGAATCTTCAGCTCTGAACACTTATAACAAGAGCTTAGAAGATACAAAGAGAGGGAGGGAATATCCATCTGATCAATCCTGAGATCTCCATTTTACAGGAGAAGATGCCGTGAGGGTAAACAAACAAATTGATCTTTGGCTATTAAAAAATCAAAAAGTTAATTAATTGCAAAATTTCACCAGTATTCAAAATTCAATTATGGTAATTTACTTCTTATAATTTAATTATTTCTTGGCAAATTATAACATAGATAAATTCACCCTATAATAGTAGAGGAAAATAAAATATAAACATGCCTAATATTAATTCATAATTTTTAGTTATTTTTATGGAAATAAATATGAACAAATATTAATATATCATACTCATAAGATAATAACTAAGATTTTAATTGGCTTAAATTAAAAACACATTGTACACCCTATTTCTTTTTTTAAGAAATGTGAACAAATCCGGGAATGGAGTAAATCATCTTCGTCTTGCAGAAACATAGAAGACGCAAAATGTTCAGAAAACTGTGAATGGCAAAGATAGATACACGTTCCATGCACTAAGCAAAAGAAAGGGCAATGCTTTCTTCATTAGTAACAAGTTACGAATTACTATACATAATTATTAATTGATGCGATTAGATCCAATGGATTATATATATACATACATACATACTTAGAAGGCAACTATCCAAAGCATCAAACAAAAAAATAATAATTAATTTTTATAGAAGCATGTACCATTGTCTAAGTAAATATTAAATAATGGAGTTCAGTTGTACTTTGATCCTCGATCAACCCAAGGAACTGCTGATATTTTAAGCAGACTCCAAAGACAAGTTTCTTACTCCTATGAATTATATATAAACTTACTTATAGGTAAGAGTAGCTACAAGTTCCAATCGCACCAGTGCTTTCAGGCTATATATAGACATAGACATGAGGCAGGCGTGACATTTGATGCAATGGACTAGCTAGCACCATCCATGCACCTGACCTGACCACAAAAGTTACAATAACATGAACCGAACCTCATTTTCCCTACTGCTGCACTCAGTCTGTCTCAGCCTCAGTCTGTCAGCATTTGATTTGCTCATACCTAAAACATAGATTTTCAACTTTTGTGATATAATATTATAATTTATAATAAGATGAAACAGGTGAAAGTCTCACTAGAGAAACATCACGGTTGCTTTTACAAGTTCTAAAGAAACAAAAATGTCCTATTGCCAATTCCAGTCCAGTTCCTTCCTTAGTCCTTGGGCAAGAACATAGACATTTAGAAGAGTCTAACTACTCATTGAAAACGAACAAATGCCAATATATATGATTATATCCACAAAGGCAACCATGTTCCCCACATCGCACGTTCAGATAAAGACTTGTCCTTTCATTACAACTTCCCCACTCTTATACATTTATATATGTAAGTCATTCCTTACTCTGCGACATTCAGAATATATTTGCAGAGATGGGTCATGTCATTGTTGCAACTTGTGAGGTTGTGTCAGAACGACGAGGAAGAAGACCCTGAGCAGCTGCAAGACAATCTAATTGAAATTGAACAGTTCAACAGTTCACCTGAGGTCTTTACTAGCATATCAAGATTCTCAACATACCAACATTGTTTACTTGTTACATGTTAAGGCATGAAATTAAGAAAACTCAGAAATCACATGGAAAATCAAATGCGTTAGCCCAACGGTAAAGAAATTCAATGAAACTCAGAATTTGAAACGATCTAACATTAGACCTGACCCCAGCAAGCAAGATACAAAGACAAGATATAAGTCTGCCACCATTTTGCAAAACGTTTGAGGTTATGCAAGTTTGCATATATAATTGGCTGATAACTGAGGAAGAAATTGAACAAAAAGATCAGGTAAATGAATAGATGAAGAAGACTGCTAAAAGGGAGCTCCCTTCAGTCCAAGCACAGAGAAGAGAAGGAAGAAAGTTTATCTCCCGCATCATTCACACATTCACAATAGCAAATTACTTGGATTTCCACTCCTATTGTGCTTGAATGAATGAGTCGGCAGCTAATCCATAGCCTTCAGCCCTCCATGAGTGGACTGGAGAAAGCTCCCTTGAACCATTTTATCACGTTAATTGGCATGGATGTATATGAAAACAGATTCAAAACAATCTATACCATCATCAACCGTGCATTATGTGAAAAGTTCAACAACTCATGATTAATAAAAAAAAAATGATCTTAAAAAAATCATGAGCTCAGGATGTAGACAAACTGGGGCCAAAATGAAACACCAAGGACAGGGAAAACAAGAAAAAAATAGAAGAAACAAGGGTAACAATTCTCTTGCAGTTTGGTTTCTACAAAATTTGAAAAACATGCAATGTTTTGCACTGACAAAATCCTGAATACCATGAGGCTGCTTTGGCATGTAGGGTAAGAAATAAAGAATCGGCCACGAATATGAAAATACTACATGATTCCAGATTGCTGAAGATGCTGCTGTTACATGTACCCTATGAACCCTAACCCTAAGAGAGGAAAGAAAAAACGACAACAGGATTAGTAAGTAAGACAATTTTATTGCCAAAATGGAAGAAATCCATCACCCAACAACACAAATAAGCATTTTCACATTTGAAATCAAATCAAAAGAGATCGTGATCATCGGAATAAATTACACCTCTGAAACCATATACTACAGATCTAGCCTTCCTCAACCAAGGATTGTGGTTAAACATCAGAAAGGCCACCACATGAACATATAACATGGCAGCTATATATATGGCACAGAGTGAGGCTTCCAACTAAGGTTGAATAGTACGGAGAGCGAGTTTAGTTGAAAAAAGCTAACATAATGTTTAGGTTTAATCATTTACCAAACTGCCTGCCTAGAAATAACGTTGACAGGGGTTATGTATGAAACCCCAATCAGCTTTTAGTGAGTGAAACCGCTTTACTTTGCCGAGGAACCTACAAAAACGAATCCATCCATGGCTTGAAAAGAGAAGCCATCATCAGTTGCACCATTGTTCCTCCTGGTTTAAAAGAAAAAACACATACAAATAAAGAGAAGTTGTTATTACTTGGAAGGAAATATAGATCATCACATCAGAGAAAAAAAGAAAATGAGAGAGACAAAAAAAAAGCACAAATCACGGCAGACAACTAGCTAGCTAGGGGGGTAAAAGCAGAGGAGAAAGAAGTGGAAATGTCGTTGTCCTCATGAGAGTCAGTAGAGAAAGCGATTGAAGATCTCTACGAATCTGGCAAAGCCCTTCTCATCAATTCATAAATCATAAAAGAAACAAGAGGGTGTTGTTTCTTTTTCCTTTCTCTTACTATTCCTTTTCCTGGAGTCATTTCTATTTCACAGAGATACAGGACAGTGAGAGAGATTTTTGAGGAGATGTTGTAAGCAAGTAACCTGAACAAGGGAATGTGTAGTTATTATTAGGTTAGAACAAAAGCTGTTTCTTTGGTGTCTTGCCCTATCTTTGTCCTGGACTGACGCCTTTTATACCAAGCATACATTTATAGATACCTGAACCTGTCACAATTCACAAGTGGGACTGGGGAAAACAACAGCTAACACCAACAGGTGGGGTTTATCTTTAGGCCATAAAAAGCTGTCCCTCCCTCCTCTTTCATTTTTCTCGCTCGTTTCTACAGTAGTGCAGTTGTATGTGTGCTGCCCATCATTTACGTGATTTAGATATTCCCTAAATTTTTGTGAGCTCTTTTCTAGAATTTACTAATGCAAGTATTATAATATTTTTAATAATATGTCTTTATTTATATTTTACTTACAATGGTTTATTTTATATTATAAAGAATTTATAATATTTCATAATATAGTTTTACGATTTTATAATGAATACAAGAATATATTAATTTATAAGTAATACTTATACTTTATTAAGAAACTTACAACATTCAAGTTTAAAACAATTTTATATATTATGAATATGAATTATTTGGATACTAATTTTATGAGATAAAAATATAGGTTAATATTAAGTAAACTGGTTATTATATATTTATATTTATATTCGTATTTAAATGTAAATTTTAAATTTAAGTCAAATTAATAAGTCTAAACTGAGATTTCTTACTTTTTCATATATATATATATTTGACAACATATGTACTCAATTAAGTTGTAATTATATTATTTCGAACTTCTTATCAATACTTATTTAACATTTTTCTTTAAAATTTGTAAAAAAAACAAAAATTAATATTAAAAATAGTTTGTAACTAATGAAAATAGAAACTATCAATAATCATCTAATAATAATAATAATAATAATAATAATAATAACTTTCCTTAAACATGCATAGAAAGTCGTAAATATTATTTATTTTGAATAATTAAAATTTATCTAAAACGACACTTATTTTAGATAGGAGAGAGTATATGCTTATTATTAATTATAATGTATGATTTTGAGAAAAATATTATACTTGAAAATGAAAAAAAGGGTTGTAGATTAGACACTATGTTAACCCCGTAAGACATGAGTCCGAACTCGAATAAATAGATAGGTCTGAACCAGTTGTTGAAGAATGAAGCACCGTAAAATTCGATAGATTGATTCCTGTACACGAACGTTTGCAGCTGAAAACAATGCTTGTCTTCCTTTAACAAACATCAAAGCCTTACCTTGATCTTTGGCAAACATCAAAGCCTAATAAAAACGTAAAACCCAGAGAAAGTGAACAATTCAATGCAAACGTCCATTTTTTCACTAGGGGTGTTTAAAAAAATCCGCGAACCTGTGAACCGGACCTGAACCGCATGAACCAAACCTGTAAACAAGGTTAACCAAACCTGAGTTCAGGTTCGGTTCGAACCGAACCTAAAAAATCAGGTTCATGGTTCAGGTTCAGGTTTCTAACTTGCGGTTC
>JAOTBA010000008.1:5477007-5497187 GCA_025629845.1 Erythroxylum squamatum
ACCTGAAAATAGGTTAACCGATCCTATAGGTTCTTTAGGTTCAGGTTCAGGTTCGTGAAATTGCCGAACCTGACATTCAGGTTCAAGTTCAGGTTATTTATGAATGGGTCAAGTTACCCTACCATAAACACCGCTATTTTCTTCACTGCTTTGAGGCAGCACTGTTCCAAGTCTTCACAATCCTGCAGTTGGTTTGATCTTTAGGGTCATTGGTGAACGCCTTCTGTCTTTTGTAAAGTGTGCTGGGGACATCTACCAATGGGTGAGTCACTTCGGAGATGCTGTACAACAGGAAGAATGATGAATTGCAAATATGTGTTGTCCTCGGCAACAAAGTTTTGATTTATACTGTATAGCTAATAAATTAGTTTTAGTTTAGTAACAATTTTTATCTTAAATATATTTAGACATATATAATAAAATTCATGTGAAAAAAATATTGTAAATAAAATTAGGATGAAACCATAATTATATAATTCACATGACATTTATGTACTGTCCATAAGTTATTCCTAGTTATTGTCCTATTAAGATTGGATATTAATAAAACTTAAAAAGATTAATACATGTTGAAGTAATCGATCTCATAGGCTAAAGTATGGAGAAATGTTTGCTAGGAAACAAATTCATTGAACTAACCACGTATACATTACTTATATGTCTATGAAAATTCTCATTATAATGATTGTATAAGTGATCCTTTGATTTGATATTACCAAAATATCTCGTATAAGTATTTTTATATTTTGATACTACTTATGATCTATTCTAATCAATGATAGCTCAGTTGATAATTGTTAGATATATTATGAACTATATGAAGATAATTGAGTGATCAATATATGATTCATTGTCCTAAAGTGATTAAAGAGAATATTTCAATATTATCGATTAGTATTGATTCAATAAATCTTTGGTCAAGGTTAAATGAAATTTTAAAAATAATTTTCAAATATCATTAATTAAATCAATCATTAATAGCAAAGAACTAGTGTGATTGGATTCAAGTATAATAGACATTATTTCTATATTTTATGTCTAAATTGGAACATTGTAAGACAAAATTATTGAATTATACGAACAAAATCATGCAAAGAAAGATTGATCAAGTCTACTTCGAGATTCCTAAATAATTGATTAGTTTTGATGCGTGAGTGTAATTTATCTATTTATAAATATGATTTAGGATTATAATTCAAATTCATTGCTAACATAGTTGAAAATCTAATAGGTAACACATCTAGAATAGACTCAAGAGAGAAAATGTGCTTCAATAAAGTTAAATTTAATTGTAAAGCTTGAGAAATTTTATGATTAAATATGAGATAGTTAATAAATAAGGACCAACATGAGATATTGAACTTTATTTTGGTCAAATTAGTATCTAATTAAAATTAATTACAATTCTAATTAAAGTTTATTTAAAATTATAATTTAACTTTAATTGAATTACTAATTTGTTTAAATATTACTATAAACAAGCTTAGGTTTTAAGGGAGCTAATATTTCTCGCTTAATCTTCTCTACAATAGTTGTAAGATTCGCTTAACTCGTTCTATAGATACCGCTACAGACCAAATACTTATACCACTACTATAATTGGGACAAACCAATTTAAAAAATGGTTAAAGGGAAATTAAAAAAATTAACTAAAATTATGATTAAAGGTTGTTTGATTTTATGACTTGGTGTCGTATCTTTAAAAAAAAAATTTGTCTCTTACGTCATGATGTGACTTGATTCTTATTCGTTTAGTTTAGTAAATAATGTCATATTATTCTTTTCTAGAGTTGTTATTCTTTTGTGATCTCCTTTATCTACAAAAGCAAAGGTAATCTTCCATTTCACTCAAGAAAATGCTTTTATTAAATAAAAGCTGTGTGCTTTCTTTAAGGCTTCTCTTTAGAACTCTCTCACTCCTTTGAAAGCTTTGAATCTTTAAGAGATTTACTTCTGTTACACAAAAATATGGGGGATTGGCTTAGAGGCTTCGTACAGGAGATTGGTCGGTGCTCTCTGATCTTGGCGGAACTCTGGGAAGTCTATTCAGATCTGAACCTTGCCTGGACTCCTGGTTTCTGGCGCGTGATACTCGGGCTGGACTCTCTCATGGTCAAGGACCTGCTATCTGACACTTCACACCGGACTACGTCACTCAACCTTTTAGTTCTAAGTATTCATGAACTCCTCACTCGTAACTGGGTCGCTTTTCCGCGGTACACATATAGAGAGAGGAAAATTATTGCACTGATTGGCTTGCCAACGTTGCTGTTAATTTGAATCTCAAGATCATCACTTTTGTTAGTGCACCATCAGGATGTAACATTATCCTACAAGAGGATATGGCGAGAGTTAGCACCCCTTGGAGGATTATGTAATTTGTTTCTTTCCCTTGTAAAAAAAAAAGGGTACGCTCTATAATTACCTTTATATAAGGATTATATGCAATAAAAATATCAAACTTATAATCATATTTGAGTTTTAAGTTATATAGAAAAAAATTAGCTAGTTTGGATTCCATTGAGGCATTGACAGTTGACGTTGAGATGAAAGACTTGTGTCTCCGCTAGCAAACTTAAAGGTCAAAAAAGGAATTAAAAAGTTTAATCCCTACCTCAATTCTTATCTCTCTACAATAGAAAATGGACAATACATCTTTCCTAAAGATAGTAGACCTAAAAAAAGGCTTTTGTCAGAAAGACTAATTACTTGGATGAAAAGATTTGTTCTCCTATTATAAATTTATTTTTAAAGATATCAAAGGCCATATTCATTGTTTCTCACATTATGTATATTAATAATTAGAATAACTTGATTGTAAACATATTTTTAATAAGATGATAACTTCCTTCTAAACATATATATGTTTAAAATATTTTTTAATTATAATTTAAATTTTATAATATATGTTAGCTTATAATAAATAATAATTCTTTTTCTATAATACATTCTACATGCATATTTTAAATAATACAATATTAAGAATTAAGAATATTTTGATATATAAGATCTACTTTCACATGTAACACATATACATGCATATATTAAAATTTTAATAATTAACTATTTGTGAATTTATTTTAATTTTTAGTTAAATAATAATTAATCATTTTAATATGTGTTAATTGATTTTATTTTTGTAATTAGATTTTTATTATCTTCAAATTAACATTAATGAACTTAATATATATTTAAAATTTGTGGAAATTCGGTTAAATTAATTGTACTTTATATAGATGAATTAGTATGAAATCACTCATGGTCAAATAATATGAACATATTGTAGGGGATTTGAAGATCAAGTTCAGAGCCAAGAACACCAACAGAGAGATTTTTAATTATAATAAACTCGGTGGCATAAGAGCGATACTCATGACCTTAAGAGAAGATTCAGGAAGTGGTCTGAACGAGATTGGGTTGCTTTGAGCAAAGATTTGAGAGATCTAATATTAATATTCCAGTAAGCTTTCAATTAACGCCGGTTAGAATGACCCCGAGATCAAATCTCTTGTTCCGATTACGGTATTTTTATCAAGGTTGAAATGGAAAAGGAGATTTGAGGTGAATGACCTCATGCTTTTGGAGATTTTCACAGCGTAACTAGGACTGTATGTTGGAGAATGATGGGACACTGTTACATACATGTATAAGCCGAACAGATGGTGAAGTTTGGTCCTGATTAGTGGAGAAAAAAATAGGAGCATCCGGATAATTGCTACAGGTTGCTAAGGCTTGGCGTTTATTCAATCTTGTTTCCATCCCATCCCTTCCAAGCTTCCCTGACGAGATAATCGTTGGTTTATTCAATCAAGTGGTGTTTGAAAAATTCATTCATATTTTTGGCGTGTTATGTAGACAATTGTCAATTTTAGTGGACTCTACAAGTAGGAGTGCGCAGCCTATTTTGTGGACTTAGGTAGTTTTACTTAAAACACACGTCGCAGCCAATGTTGTGCCGTTGCTGGAACGAAAGCTAGAAAGCTATAACATGGCATGTCTTCTAGCCTCCTTAATTTTAATCCTCGAAACGAACTTAGTAGGTAGATCTTAAACAGAATCCATGAAACTGAAAATCTGCTTGGACAAACTCTGGATTCTGTTGTGGTAATGGTAGACTACCCACAAAAGATGGTTACCACTCTGGAACTGGTATGGTAGATGCAATGGGTGGATCAACGAGAAATTTGAGAGAAAGGGTTAGGAGAAGAGTCTGAAATGAGAGTAGAAAGTAAGATCACAACACTACTTTGCTGTTCGATAACCAACATCATCTGTATACAGCTATTATATTCGCCTGGATACTCCTTAACAACCCCGAGGGGCAGTGAATTATCTATACGTGTATTATCGTAACGTGTCTTATTTACTCAGGTGAGAGAAACTGTGAAAGGTTAACATATAACACCAAAATTTTCTATAACGAGTGCTATTTAATTACAATGGTATTTCAACCAACTGGTACCAGCACCTATTTACAGTTGAGAAACTGCGGCCTGACAAGAAGATTTATCATATGGATAGAGCGTGGAGAACAAAAAGTACTACATCCCGGCAGGACATTCCTCAATTCATGTCTTGCCTGTTTCCATCCATCTGACAGAAATGACTGGTTTTTAGTTTTAAACCGATCTTTCTTATATCTTGAGTAATTGTGAAATAGTATAATTTCCAGCAACGAGTTATATGATGTTGTGGCAATTTAATGACATCAAAAGAAGCATCAAGTCTATTCTCTTGATAGTAATATGTCAACACTCTTGTTGTCAATAACTAGTTAACAATCTATCACCTGGCATCAGTTATGTTCATGATTTAATTAGGAAGAGTCTACTTTGAAGAACCTGACACCGAACCTAGCCTTCCTTTCAAAGTTAGACAAAACCCTGAATTTAATAACATATGAAGCATTCGGACTTCAAAATCAAACTGACGTAACCCCTATCCCTTCATCAAGCACCACGTCTTGTTCATGGACCCATCAAATAATTTCTACACTTGATTCTTAAAGATACCCAGGAAACCTAACCAACTGGCTTCTCATCATGGGCCGATTCGTTTGCCATGGCTTGACTACGATGGGTGCATGTAAGTGAACAATCTCCATTTTTTTGTGGAACCCCCACGGCTGCCCCTCATACCATTGAGGAGTACACTGAACAACTGCTGACTTATCATTCTGTCCTGACTGTACTCATCCTGAACTAGGCATGCATAGTTAAGAGTTTAGAAGAACTTAGTATATCCCCTCTGGCGCTCAAGTGACCAACTTTCAAGGCAACAGCTCAAAATCAAATGTCAATTTGAGAGGTACGAGTAGATTCCATCCATGCAAAACAACGGAGAACTGTAAAGCACCTTATTTCATGCTGAGCTCCAAGCCACCATGAACAGAGTGATGACTAACATTGTAAAAGGGATTCCAACAAAGCTTGGAAGGTAATTTTCATTGCACACTATGACAACAATCTAAAATCTGTAAGGAAAACAACGGAGTAAGACATGACTAATCATCAAGCTCTACACTAAGAGGAATTCTATTCATCAATTGTAAGATTCATTCATGATATCAGAAAATAGGCAAAGACAGTATAAAATTATTCACCATGCTCATTTCTGAATTAATAATTTCCAGTTTCTGTATCCTGATCTTCAACAAATTCTTCTAGTTCATCCACATCATCAATGGGGATTTCTTCATTATGATGAATGGTAGAACCTACAAGGTAAAGGAAATATTTTACAACATCTACAACAATCGAAATGCACTGGATATGAAAATATAGGGATGCAAGTCGATGCACTTGAAACCAACAGTTTAGGCTCATCAATTCAATATAACAGGGCCAGCAAGTTTCCTGCACCTATTCATTCATTAAAATCACAAACTAGGTTTCCAACATTTATCATTCTTCTACTAACGTATAATCTTTCATTCTTCTACGAATGCATAATCTCCCCCACAGCATATTTCGAGTATAAATTACAGCAGTGTTGATAATTCAACTTTAAATACTGGAGACATAATCCAACTTAAAAATCTTAGCTCAAAAATGCTAGACTATGAGCCACATCCATCCAACTATCAACCAAGAAACAAATGAGCGACCCAAAAGTGACAAAGTCCCACAATCAGGGTGCTACTAGATTCTTAAGGAATGGCACATTTTCAAGCAGGTCCTAAAACCTCACCCAAACATCTGATTATGTCTGAATATTCCAGATTTAATAAGTGTCACATTTTCAGTTTCTATAAAGAATTTAAAGGGTAGTTGGGCCCAAAAGAACCGGATTATGTTTCTGAAATTGACTTTTTCTATGACTTCATAATTTCTTTTCATCACCTAACATCTTGCTACTTACAATTCATTGTTCTTGGAGTGCTTTGTGATCAGGCCAGAGGCAAGACAAAACAGGTTTCTAGACAAAGTTCTAGTTAAGTCTCATTTAAACGGAGAGACTTGGATCAAGCACTGTCTAAAATCAGTAAGGTAGGTCACTTGGCATTTCTAGCTAGCAAGGGAAGGTGAACTAGGAGAAGGAAGAAAAAGATTATTTATATTTTAGATAAATATTGCTGGCGATCTTGGGTATGGTGATAAACACTTAAAGAGTATCACAAATTGCAGGACTTTTCCAGATTTGACATGTAAATGAAAGTTTCAGAAGATCATCAAATATATATCAACCGTCCAAAAGTAATACAACAAATGCATGTTTCCAGAAAAAAGCAAGTTTGAATGGTCAAAGCATGGAAGTCGGGGTTACTATATTTTGAACACCATGGGCACACAACAAAGTATTCCCTATTTACCGCTTTGAAATGACTGAGCAGACATAGAGGCTATTTCACTCGATCCAGATTCACCATCAAGAAGATATGGAAGTCCCAAAAGCTGTAACAAGGACTGTGTTTGAGGATTCCGAGGGCATTCTACAGAAAATAGAAAACAAGAAACCAAGAACAATGAAGTCAGCCTTTAATTAGATTATAAACCCACTGAAAATCAACACATTATTCTGGATACGGAAATAGTTTAGTTTGAGGCACTTATTACATCTCAATAAAACAACTTTATGATTTTCGTTATCAGAACGAGAGCTGATGAAGCTTGTCAACTACCATGATCAGTCTAGTGTTAATATAGTAAGAAAATTACTAGCTAAAAGAAGTTGAAATCAATGTACGCACATATCCATATCTTAAGAATATTCATGCCTTATGTTTGTACACATATATAATGGTAAAATGGTAACTTTAAATAACTTGGAGCCAAGTTGTTCACATACATAATGGTAAAATGGTAAATTTAAATAAAAGGATATTCATGCCTTAATGGTAAAATGGAAAATTTAAATAACTTGGTTCCAAATTCTAAACTCAACCAGAATAGTTCGAGTTTTTTCGTCTTAATAACAGTCTTCACCATCAGAACTTCAATATCCCAAAGCATGGCAATGTGACCATTAATAGTAGCTGAATGATAAGCAAATGGATGAGAATAAGGTATTTTTATTGATATTATAGCTATAGCCTCGTAGTATAATCCACAAGCACTCAGCTACCAGCCACTAATGGCCCCTTTCAGCTATCAGCCGAATACAATGCAAGTCTAGAGATGCCCCTGCACTACCCTCCCCATCCTTTACATAGTACCCTCTCTCTCTTCTAACTAACTTCCTTAACCGTTTGCTAATCCATCACTCACAATCTGCTCTGTCTTATTCTTCCTTCTGGAATACGTGAGCATGGGTTTGGGGCCCATGTTCTGCTCCTGCCTCCTATTCCTCCTAGAGTAAGTCAATATGGGCTTATGACCCGAAGAGCTATCACTGAAGTTCTAACAACTGAGTCTGGGTGATACTATTTTGTGTTGAACCATTAAATCCAAAAAAAGCCTAGGCCATTGTTTGATGCCCAAGAGTGGATCATATATTATTCTAACATGTCAGCTCACACAAAGTGTGAACAAACACAAGTAATCACAAATTCATCAAAATCAAGTTCAACACAAGTTGAACTCAAGACCTCTTGGTCACATAAAACTTTAATACCATGACAAGTACCATTCAGCCTTAAAGCTTAAGCTATCGGATGAGACCCAATAATGGATTATATATTATTCTAACATGTTACAACCAAGAAAAGAGAAATATTAGAGAATTTCAATAATATTACCAGCAAATGAACTGTCTGAATCTGACTTAGTTGGATTGAAAGATGGAACAGTTTGTGCAAATTCAAAGGGTTTGGCCCCTCTAAATTGTAGTTTGCTCCTGACCCATTGACGACAATCACAGACATCAAGTTGTGTATCCCTAGGATTTGAATAAAGAGTCATCAAGTACCATATAGAGGAAGGGGAGAAAGATGTAGTTCTGCTAATTCTCATCCAAAGGAGTTTCAAATACATACACACCTGAAATTTGCATTTTTAAACGTCAATGGAAATATAGAATTGAACTTCCGTGTTATTGCCAGCCATTCTTCATCGTATTGAATCTCATAAGGTCCAGGTTCTGATTCAATTTCAACAATCTGACAGCTCATTGCAAGACAAAATAGTAAGCCAACTTATAATTATAACTACTGCAAAGACAGATATTAAGGATAATAATCCGTTAATTACATACTACAACAAATACCTGTAAAAATTTGCGCCCAGGGAGGCACTTATCAAGTGCAAGAAATCTGGTAAGTGGGCCATCTTTTCCATGTTTAACAACAGCAGCAAACTTGCAGTGCAGGTGGGCTGAAAACCAGTAAGGAGGCATTAATTTTTCCAGCAATTGAGCAGCAGCTCTGCTTCCTAGAGTTCCTTCCTTAATCTGTAAACATTGTCAACTGAAATAAGGGCCTATAACCAATTTAAGCAATCAGAAGACTCTTACAAGGTGATGGCAATCAAAATATCATATTAACAATTGATAATTACCTCTTGTTCAAAATGACGCTTATATCGAAGTTGCTTACAATTCCCATAGTCAGTGATACCAAGAGGCCAGTCATGTGACAGAAAAATATCTATTGGTTCCTCAACTTGCATAAGTTTGTGGACATCATACTCACGGACATGATAAACAGACCTTATGCTTCTTTCGTCATACGGTGGCCTCTCATAGTGTCCTGCCCATGAAAAAGAATAAGCAAGGGTCACTACTAAGGTTTCGTGTTTGCTGAAGTGAGAAGTCCAAAATATTTCAATTAAGAGTACAACGCCATCTTTCATCTGTCTGAAAACAAAATCTTCGTTCAAGAAAACAAGGAACACAAACCTTTATGATAGTCTCGAGCATTATAAATTCCAGAAAGCCCCGCAATTCGAAGGTTACCAAACTTCACAACCCCAGCAAACCCCATGAAGTATATATTAGGGGCGGCCCAACCTCCGTAATATCTAGCAAGTCATGCAGTCACCAATAAGAATCACTGATTTCTACCACAAATGTTGTAGTAACTTAGTAAGTTTTAGCCACCATAAAAAAAAACTGTTCTTTGTTCCAGTGATAAATTCGAGGCCATATCGTAACTGCGACTACTGACAGCATAAAAATGCTTAAACAAAAAATGCAACCAACCAATCGTAAGAAAGGAAAATAGTAACGTGGTGAGAGAGACTGACAATTCCCACAAATAATTGGAAGCTTCATGATTGCCGCCGATGAAAAGAGTAGGAACCGGAGCAATCTTCTGCCCGGAATAGTACTTCCAGAACGACTTCATCTCCCGATATTTGCGCGGTACGCTTAAACTATCCATATCCTTCTCATTCCTCACCGCCTAAAAGATCAGCATTTGTTTGTTTATTCGTTTGTTATTCTCTTTCAAAACAAAGACTAAGAAGAAGCACCCGTGAAGAAAATAAAAAAAGGGAAGAAGGCGCAAAATTAAAAAAAAAAAAAACCTGAAAGTCACCACAACAGAGGAGAAGGTCGATTTTTATGGACTCTGATTCTTCAAGGTGTTGAATAGTTTGATACACTTTGTCCAGGTCTCCATGCATACACCCTTCCACAGCTATCCTCATTTTCCCAATTCTAATTTGATGTTGAAAAATTCTAGGGATTGGTCACGTGTGTGTCTCAACACATGAAGAGGGTAGGAGTAATGCAAGAAATCAGGTTTGGAAAGGGTGAAAGCGGCTTAAGGATGGTTGATTTTATGGTTAGGAAAAGAGTCGCTGTCTGATCAAGAGACGGAGGAACTATTTTGACCCTCACTCAGTCACTCGTAGCCGATCAACCCAGATTAAAATCAGGCCGAACCGAGTTAAATCGGGTTAAAATTAGACTAAAATAAAGTCGAACTGAGCTAGATCGGGTTAAAATTGACGTGTCTATTATTTGAATATTTTAATATAAAATAGTTTATTAGAACTCATATCAAAAGCTCAATATTAAATTTTAATTTACATTATAAAATTTATCTCTTAGAAAATAAAACATTTGTGAATCTTTATCATCAAAAAAAAAACATTTGTGAATCTTTGTAGGGATATACTCGTTGATAACAATTTAAATAATTAAATATATGTTATATTATATAGTTTTTTTCCTTAAGTCATAAGTCAGTGTAGTAACTATATATTCATCTTTATTGATTAAAGAAATACTAATTAAGAAAATGAATTAATTATAATTATTTGTGTAAAATGTTTAACAAAGGTTATAATTAATATATCAATAATCAATCCTAAAGTCCTCAACTTTTTAAATTTTTTTCAATTTGGTATTTAAGTTTTTTAAAATTTTAATTAGGTCATCAATTTTTTTAAATTTTCAATTAAGTAATTAACTTTTTAAAGCTTTAACGATTCAGTTTAAAATGTTAATTACTTGATTAAAATTTTTAAAAACTTAGGCATTAAACTGAAAAAAAAATCTTAAAATATTATACGCATTTGAGTGTGTTAATTCTCGTATAATTACAAACTAAAATGACACAGAGTAATTAAAATATTATATTTTTTAACAACAAAGCATCAAATTTATACTAAAGCGAGGATTATCGATTCAATTTGGGTGCTCCATCACAGCAAGTATAGATTATCTTACAAAGAGGATCACAGGTCCCCTGAGCCCTGACTTGGGATATTCCCGAACTCGATGAACTCGTGGGGAAATAAGCAACCCAGCTCTCTGATGTAACTCTCAAGCCAGAGAAACATCAGCCAAAACTTGCAATCCGATTCAGTCAGAATCAGAAGCAAGATCCCAGGACATCACAGATTACACCAACCCCAGTATAAGAAGAAAAGAATCTTCATTTCACCGGCACAGAGAGTTATCAGAACTCAGAAGGTTAAAACAGAGTTCAATGTTCCGGCGACCAAAAGGGTATGGAAGCGATTGGGTATGTTCAAGGACAGCAGGCAGAATATTCCTGGAGCGAACATTAGTAGCTTTAGAAACAGTTATAAAAATAAAATAAACACATTTATAAATTTGGTCTCACTGTGAATTTAAATAAAATTCACTTATAATTAAGTTTTTATATTAACTTTACATAATAAATCGTATTTATAAATAGCGGCAGTAGGGGTAGCGTAGATGAAGAAGAAGAAACAGAGTAGAAAATAAAAACAGAAATTGCGGGGAGGGAGAAATGAGGTTGAGTTGACATTAAAAGGAAAAACAAAAGACAAAGCAAGCGGGAATATCGAATTGAGTTGGGTTGTTAGGGTTTGGATCCAATCTATCATCAGAGGAGAGGAGAGGAGAGAATTAGGATCTGATTCTCATCTGCTTCCCTTCTTCCGGAGTCTACAATCATGGCGTATCGGAGGAGGCAGCAACAGCAGCAGCAGCAGCGGTACTCCTCAATTTCTTCAAACCCAACAACAACAACAACATCTAATTCTTTTACTAATAGTAATAGTAGCAGAAGAAGAAGTGCCTGTCAAGATGATGATGATTACTATAAGAATATCTATGATACTAAAGAAGAGAGGGCGAGCACTACGGCAACAGCTACATCTTTAGCTGCAAAAGCAATAACCGCATCTTCCGCTCACAGAGACTCTTCTCTTTCCTCCGCTTACTCCTTCAACCACAAACCCATCCCCAAGGTACCGGATCTATCTATCTATCTATCTATTTCCCTTACATATTTTTACTGTATCTATTTAAAATGATTAATCTTGTTTATTGTTGTTGTTATTACCGGTGAATGTGAAGGAATCGAAGCCATTTGATTTCGAGTATACTACATCCACATCTTCCTCCGTTAAAAGTAGTATCACTAGTACTAATTATTCAAATTCAAAGGAGAAAGATTATAAACATGGAGGAGGAGGAGGAGGATTCTGGGGAAATCTCGCTAGAAAAGCTAAATCACTTCTCGACGACGACGCCGACAATGACAATCCTCAACCTCCTCCACCACCCAACAACAAGGTCTGCTTCTGACTCAGTCTCTCTTTCAGCCTCTTCTTCACTTCCATACACTCCAATATCATCAGTAACTTTTTAACTGATTAAATGCAGCACCCCAGTTCACACCCCTCTTACCACACCCATAATAGGATGACAGATGGTCCGAAACTACAGAGAGGAATCAATGCCATCTCTTCCTCCTTGAACTATATCGGCAGTGCTGTTGAGGTTACTCTCTTCATTGTCTACTTCTATATGATACTCATTAGTTTCTACATTTTTCTAAAATTTGCTTTAGTATACTTTTGCCAGGAGGGCATTACAAAGATGGAGAACCGCACTGCCGGCATCATCCAAGAAACTCGCAAGCACATTAAAAAGAAGCACCCCACTGATACCAACTCTGCTGCTGCTTCACATTATAATCCACCCAATACCACTGCTACTCCATGGCAACAATCCCAACCACAACCGCCCATGCAAACAGATATCGAACTTCAATTGAAGGCTTCTCGCGACGTAAGGTGACAGCTGTCTAGCTGCATCTAAGATTGCAGGATTGTCTTCTTAGTTTGGCATAAAATGGCATAAAATGTTGTTTATTTTCTACTTGATCACTCTAAAAACTCATTTGCAGAACAATACTTCCCTAAAGTCAATGTGAGACTGTTGGGTATTGAATATTCTACAACTAGCAGCAACCAAAGTTTCAACATGTCATTTCATCTGAGTTAATAACTAAATATTAAACTATCACATGCACTGTGACTAGTTTCGACTTCAGATGCATTTATTCTCCTTTGTTTGTGTGACAGGTTGCAATGGCAATGGCTGCCAAGGCAAAGCTTCTTCTTCGAGAACTAAAAACTGTTAAAGCAGATTTTGCCTTTGCTAAGGAGCGGTGTGCTCAGCTTGAGGAGGAAAATAAAATCCTTAGAGAGAGTTGCACAAGGGGAGACAACCCCGAAGATGACGATTTGGTACACACTTTCTGACTCTTTTATTCGTTGTTTTAGATTAATTTGGAATATACAGAATCAGTATTTGCTAAAGAATTGATTCTTTCATGATAGCTGAAAGAGAACACGTACTAGAAACTTTAGTGCTTAATCATGCTCCAAAGTGTGTGAATGCCTAATTTTAGTAAGCTGCCAAATGAATCTTTCTACTGTTTTGGTATATTATATACATTGCATTTGCTTGATTCTAATGTCTCTTAGAGCAACCTTAATGCTAGATATATGATAGTTTTATGTTCAGTTTCTTAATGAAGAAAATGGCCAGCAAAGAACGAGACGGTTGGGAGCTAAAACATTCACCCAATCTATTGATTTGGAAAGATTTGGTATGAGTTAGAGTTTGATTAGGATTTAGAGGTTAAATTGGGCTAATTGTGAGTCATTTTTGAGGCCAGAATAGAAAGGGGAGCATTGCGTTGGCTTCTGTAGCTTTTAAATTATGGAAACATGCAAAACAATGGAATGAGGAAAAGGAAAAGGCGAAGGAAAAGATCTAAGATGCGAACTCATTCAGCAAACTCAAATTAACGCGAGAATTGTTTTTTGATTCCATTCATTGTTTATAGTCATGATTAACATGTTTCTAAAGTTTCTGGTTTGAATGAGATAGAAAGCCATCTTCTAAAAGTACTTCGATATTCATGTTACTAAGAGAATACCAATCAGATGCCATAGATACAGAGTCTCTTTTGACTAAGTTGTTGGATTGATGACTCGTTATTTTTGTTATGCAGTTATTCTTGATCTGTAATTTTATTTAGTTTTGATTCATGAAAATGTTGAATGAAGCAAGTAATAATCTTAGCTTTATACAATTGAAAATTTTATTTCACTTTTCTTTTTTACATTTCAGATAAGGCTTCAACTTGAATCATTATTAGCTGAGAAGGCTCGATTAGCACATGAGAACTCTGTCTATGCACGCGAGAATCGCTTCCTGAGGGAAGTTGTTGAATACCACCAGCTTACTATGCAGGATGTTGTGTACTTGGATGAAGGTACTGAAGAAGTCACTGAAGTTTATCCCATGAAGGTTGTCTCCAATATTCAATCGGCCAATCCTGCATCTTCACCTCGATCCGTGTCTGCTGATGCTTCCTTGGACACAAGTACACCAGTGTTTCATGACCTCTGTCTACGGCCTGTGCCACCGCCAGGGCTTGTTGATGTTCCCCAAAGCCCTACAACAATTGCCGCAGATTCTAGGAAGCACACAACTTCGTCTATTTGAATGGCAACATTCTCTAGTCGTTCCTTTCATTGAATGTCGGTTTCAATTTGTAACTGTATGATATTGTAGCCCATTACCAAATTGTTGTTTAGAGATACAATTATTTACTAGGATGGAACTTGATGTAGATTTGCAATCATGTCCTACAAATTATGCTATCCAAGAACTTTGTTATGCTGTTTTCGGAACATAAAGAACATTTGAGTACAAGAATTAAATTAAATCAATTTTAACACGTTTTTAGAGTTGCATCGGGAAGTTCATTATGTAATTCTAAGCATTTGATTTAGACTATTATTAAGATTTTGAACGTTAATCTCAAAGTTAAAAGAATAAAATTAAAATTAAAATTTAATATTTCAATACATACAAAAAGAAACGTTTCATAAACATTCAAAAAATATCTCATCGTTTTACAAAAGTTTATTAAAAATCCCAAGAGGTCACACCCCCTTACTCGTCTTCTACAAGTTCAACGATTCTCAACTTTTTTGACCCTGAAGTGGCGGTGGAGTGTCTAAGCAAAGTTCTTAGTACTATATTGCGGCTGGAAGACTTGGAAGAGATGAAAAATGGTATAATCGAAAGACTGCAATAGAGTTGGAGTTTTATACGCAGCGGCAATGACCGATTGTGCTATGCTTGAACCTGGCAACCTAATCCTGATGACGTGCTCCATTATGTTTGCCTCAAGTTAGTTACCACCAAAGTCATGATCTTTCTTTATGGTATGATTCAGAAATGACACATCTGGTAATTAGCAATAATATGAAATAGAACTTGGCATTTTAAGGTTAATGTATTGGTGTTGATGCATGTTACGGGATTCAGTGGTGTCAGTAAGAATCAGATGGCATCACAATCTAGCAGATGGCCCTGGTTTTCTTCATTTCTTGATTTCTTGGTCTAGCTTAGATCAGGGTAACCCCATTAAATATTGGTGAAAATCTTAAGGTCTAATTTGACCATTTTACCTGATCTCAAATCCCTCAAATGTTTTGTGATCCCTTCACAATTTGTTGGAAGCCTAAAGGGTAAAATACTAAATGCAGGGTGTGTTTCTTTTTACTACTATTATTAAAAGCAACCAGCAGTCAGTGGTTTGAGGTGGAGACATGAACCTGAAGAAACATCTTATTTTCTGTTGGCATCAAAATAAAGGAAGTTGTATTAAACCTCAGTCTTCAATGGCCTATAATTACACTGTATACATATAAATTTCCACCTCTAATTGAATGACCTGGAAGGAAAAATACCAATGGAATATTTGCTTGTGAGAATCTGTGAATTTAGACACGACCAACCAAACAAATTACCTTTCTTTAAAACAGGAGGGTTTACTGGTTTCTCGTAAAGTAGTAGATCTTAGAATAACTGGAACAACAAGTTTGTTGATCCATCGCTATATGATTGGATGTCCGCAGGTTTTACCAGCGCTCTGCACAATGGGCATGTCCTTTCACGCTCAAACCTGTAGGGATAAGCAATTCTTTAAAGAAAGAAAGAAAGAAAGAAAGAAAATAAACTATTTGTGTCAAACCAAAAAGAGGAAAAAGAAAAGCACCAACAGCAGTGAACGGATATAAACAAACCATGAAAAAGTACTGAAAGTTAATTAATTGCATCAAGCTTATTCCAATGAGCAATTATGCCCTATGAACCTAGATAGAACTAGGTCATTCTTCTCTATAAGTCAGAAATACTGAATTTGAAAGGATCCTTAGATCTAACGTTCCCACATTAAAGTAATACTCAGCCAGATTGACATGTGTTCCAAGCTTGAAGTAACATCGATAAAGAGTTTCCAAGAACATGTGGATTACAAGTTTGAGATTAGATTTGTTACTACGTCCGAGGACAGCATTTCTCACAACAATGCTACCATCATGTCATTGCAATGAAAGAATTTAACAGATGTCAGTGCACTAAATTTCCCTTCTGGTCCACTTAATATCGTCATTATTATGCCCATGTCGAAGTGCCAAGTAAAAGCCTGTGAAATCTATATGTCTCAGATCCCAGACAAAGGGCCAAAGAGCAACAGCGTTTTACACTAAGGGTGGGACAGAGCCGCAGCTTAACCCCTTCTATGGACTGTGGAAACTAAAAGCTACCCTACAAATAATCTTGCATTCCATTGATTGGCTATGATAAAGAGCAGTAATTTTTGGATTCACATGATGACATGTCACATTTCAAGGTTCATCGCCACGTAGAAGTTGCTACAGATCTACAGAATAAATTTTGCCTTAAGGACCAACATAAAATGAAAGAAACTGTAGACCCAATAGCAATATCCTCTGCATTACTGAAGCTTTTAAATTAACACAAGAAATTCATGGTTTGGCAGCCCTGGTCAACAGAAGTAAGAAAGCTGAAATTTACCATCTTAAAGCATGGAATAAAGTTTAGTCAAGACTTATGAGATCACAACTTAACCAATGCTTAAGAAAATGTGTATGATCTTCATAATAGGAGAGTTAACATAGAAATTTTACCATTCTGATACACAATCTTCACAGAATACGTGCTTACAGCAGAGTAGAACTGGTGAGTGCATTTTCTCCTGACAAATGGCACATAGATCTCCGGCTGCATTGACCTACAAAAGGTGCCAATAGTTTAAAACTAACAGGCTACTACATGTAGAATGAGAAAATTAGAGATCATGTATGTAGTATAAAACAAACTTTATCATTATATACTTGCGGAACCAGTGGATACAATCCTGAGGAGCAATAGTAAGATAAAAAGTAGTAGCACAATTGCCTGCGAGACCACTCACCTGTTCAGACGTGGCATAGGAACCATAATGCATTTCTTTGCGAGATAAGGCCCTTGATGCAGCTATGAATAATTGAACCTACATATTCAAGTGACATTATAACCAGAAGCACAACCCATGATTTCAGAGGAGTACATACAAGATGTTTCCCGTGAAGAACATACCTTCCTCAGAATCGAAGTAAGCTTGAAAGTTAAATATAGCCCAGTGACTAAAGAAGAAAAAAAGATCCCATATTCTTTGTTTAAGAAGAAGCGGTACCAGACAGGCGTTGGCAACAAGGCACGGTATAACAAAGACAAATACTCAATAAGGGTGAGCAACTGACCCTGAAAGAACAGAAGTTTCGAATGGGATTTGAGATCACGCGTAAAACAGAAGAGAAATGAGAGTGCATGAATACAAAATTCAAAACTTTCATAGTCAGAGTAACCTGTTTACGATAGTTATGACCTCGGCTACTCTTGCAGCGCATTAAGAGTGCACATTTGCAGGCCATCGCAAGCTGGCGCACCATAGCGTCTACGACAGAAAACCATTAGTGAGAAGATGGAGGTATGAGAAGTATAGAACGAAAACTTTGATTGAAGCAGGAAAAAAAAGGTATTGCTATAGAGCGTGAGAATAATAAAAATACCATTCACGGTGATGATAAAAGCAGCGTGCCAAAAAGGAGGAACTTGGGGAGGAGGAAGCAAAAGCAGGGGGCAGAAAAGATCAGTGTGTCTGTACCACCAATAAACGGATACGACATGAACCAAGAACATAAGGATCATGGCAATGAGGACCAATTCATTTCTATCTCCCTGCAGAAACAAAAGGAATTTGCAGCAATTAAAATAGGATTACAAATGGGGTGTATCAGAATTAGACACAAAGTGTCAAAAACCAAAAAGAGAGAGAGAGAGAGAGAGAGAGAAGACCCTTAAAGCAGTCTGCTTGCGAAGAACATCATTGGATTTGAACAAGACAGCAGCAATCCACAAAACAATGCAGAAGCCTGATACATTGGGAAATGCATAAGGTTTCCCTAAATTGAAAAAAAAATGAATTGAAATAAGTTACAGAGGGAGGAACCTTGGAAGTGTTGGCGAATAAAGACAAGGAGGAGGAGGAAAGAGAAAGGGAGAAATTGCTCAAGACACCTGCCCAGGTACTGAATATCATATCTCTGATGATAACTACTACTAGCACTACTTCTAGAAGAAGAAGAAGAAGAAGAAGGGGCTTCATGATCAGCAGTTGTATTAGTACTACTAGTAGTAGAGGTATGATTTGAAAGGTGTTGATAATGAAAATCAGCAACATTTGGAAGTGGATTCGGAATAGGGTTTTCAATTATACTAATGCTGATTGCTTCAGAATCACTAGTACAACTTGTTATTGTTGTCGGAGTGGGAGTGGGAGTGGGAGTGGGAGTGGGAGTGGCAGATAGAGAAGAAGAAGAAGGAGAAGAAAGCAATAAGGGGTGTTTAGTGGCAATCTCGTCGTCGTCGCCGTCGTCGTCATGGTCGGGAGTAGAAGAGTGCGGAAAGAGTGACAGAAAATGGTTAGACAATGTTGCTGTTGGCGTTGTTGTTGAGACGCAAGGACTATCAGAGACGGTAACAACACTGGTGCTTTCGGTCATCGTGGCCTTTTCTTCTTCTTCTTCTTCTTCCGCAACTCTTCCCATCTTTGCTCCAATATTACCGGATAAGCTCCGGAGTGCGAAGCGGAGCGGATATGTATATTATAAAGAAACAGGAATTGATATTTGGAAGATTGGAGGGGCCAAATCATAAATATCTGAAGACCTAACCTAACCCATCCACTCCACTTGAATTTGGGATTGGGAAAGAATTGAAATCATCAAACAACACATGCATCACTACATCAGTGGTACTGGCACATTGAGAGTGAGAGAGACAAATTGTGCAGTCGGCTGATTTTGCGTTCTCTTCATCCTCCTGCCGCTGCTAGTGCGTCCCTTTCCAGTTCCAATCATTACATTTATTATTCTTTTGCCTTTTCCCCCTCTGCATCTGCACCGACTTCTTAAATCTTATCTTGTTGCGCTTGACAAATCAATCAACACTCTTCTTGTTTAGTTTTTTACAAATCTCTTTAGTTCAAATTAAAATCACAAGTAAAAACACGCATTTATTATCTTACAAAACTTGTTTTCTTATCCCGTAAGTATAGGAACTCAATAAGAGATGACAGTTTCTTTCGAAATTCAGTTAAAATAAAGTTTTCATTATAATTATAGAAAAAGTTGAATAATACAAAAAGCCGCTTCAGTTCCGGGGACGTGGGAAACACGCGGTTCCGAACTTCGTTAAATTCAGCGTTCTTCATCTTCCTTTAAAATCTCTTTTACTGTTTATTTCTCAACACAAACCATAAATACGTAAGTCTTTACAGTACAGGAAGTTTTGTGTTTTCACTTGAAATTCAACCAAAACAAACGTTTCTTCCTGTTTAGACCTTGAAATTAAGATAATACTTTCTCCGATTTATAATAAGTGTCGTTTTAGAAAAATGGACGCTTATTAAGAAAGTCAATGAAATTATAGATATACCCTTATTAATACTCCCATGAATTATCTTGAAATTGTGATCTGTATAATTAAGATGAGAGAGAAATTGCAAATTAATAAGAAATTGTGAGAGAAATTGCTTTGAAATTGTGATCTATGTAATTAAGATGAGAAAAATTAAAGGTTAATTTTGGAAGTAAAATTATAAACATGCATACAAAGTCAAGAATGACACTTATTTTAAATAATTA
>JAOTBA010000008.1:5514451-5524577 GCA_025629845.1 Erythroxylum squamatum
TCTTAAATTCATACTTTTCTCACCAATTTCTTTCTCATTAATATTTCTAATTTTTATCGAGAGTTCGGGGTCCAACAAGTAATGTGTATTAGGCATGAATGAATGAGCATTGAAGATCATGAGGTAATTTTGAATAAGAATTGGATAATTGTATGAATATATACTGCCAAAAAAGTTTGATGAATATATGATTGATGAATTTGGAGTAAATCAAGCTATAATGTTTGAATGGTCAAGATATTTGTATAAGAATACATACTCGAAAAGTCAATTGAGCATGCATTGAAACATGACACATACACATATGTATGATTGTATATTCATATGATCAAATAAATTAGTGATTTGTGAACTACGTGTGTATTGCATGACGATAGACGCGCAAGGTGATCGTCAATATCCATACATTGCCAGAACATTGAGGCAATAGCTTTTCTGGAGCGTACTGTGAGTTAACTTAGATGTGTAAACTCAATATATGTGCTTCTATATGAATTGAATGTTAATCTGAAATGTGTGTACAATTGATTGATAAATATCGGACTTAGATCCGAGGATCTTGATATAAGGCATGAGTATACTGAAATGAAAGCAAGGCATGTGAAATGATGCATCTCATCACATTGAAATGCATGATCAGATAAAGGAGTTGTGACTAGAGTGACCGAAGTGGGAAAATAGCTTTGAGCTCAAGATTGTGAAAAAGTGCCTCAGGCTCAGATGACACAGGCTCGGTATCCACAATACATACGGGCTAAAAATGATCTCAGTGTTCACAAACAGATACGGGATAGTAAATTGGGTTGATAGGCACTTGGTCACAACAAAGCAAAAATGAAAATGGAATCAGCATTTGCATATACATTCCTACATGTATTAAATGATTGAATTGGAATGTATTATTGAATTGTTTAAAATAGTGAATTACAATTGAAGTTAATGGATGATGTGTTGTGATATGCAATGCTAGCTTACATATTGTACTTATTGAAGTATGATGAAATGTGATGTGGTATTCAATGCTGAATGGTATAATATACTTGTTGAATTAGGTTATAACTTGTTTTTGTGATCTGACTTGAGTGAATACATCGATGATGGTTCACTCACTGAGATCGCAAACTCATTAAAATTGCAACGTTGTTTTTCAGGTTTAAGGGAGTTCTAACTACTAAGTGTTATAGTAGAAGTATAGTACTTGTGTTTTGGGGACGAGAATGACTCAAAGGTCTGATCAGCTGAATCTGAGGAGTCTAGATAGATATCTTTAGTATTAGCATCCGATTTTCATGTTTCATATTTTATACTGAGATTGGACTCATAATAACGTTGTATAATGTATATGTGGAATCTGAATTGTAATGATATATGTGATTTTTATGATTGTGAATGAAATGGGAAGAATTGAATACTTATAATGCTTATGATATGTTTGATGCCTTTAATGAGTTAATTAATTGTCCTAATGTACCATTTTCATAGAGTATATTTTTGAATATCTTCTTATATATTCGGGCATATGCTCTATGGAAGTGGTATGTTACACTTATCCTCGGAATACATAAAGATAGGTGGGGATGGTCTTTACTTATTCTTGAAAGTTAAGAGATATCTAATCCTAGGATTAGTTATTTTGTGTATTTTTTCCTAACCAAATAAAGACATAACTAAGTTTTAAGAATATGCCAAGAATAGAATACTTATTCCATTGAACCAAATATGTCGTTAATGTATTAGATTATGCTCATGTGCTTACATTGCCTAACTTTGAAAAGTTGTCTATTATAGAATCAAATGCTTATAGAAGTGGGTTAATAGCTTTTTAAATGCAAGATGGCCATCTATTAGCATATTTAAGTAAGGCTTTGTTATTTGTTATAGAAACATCTTCATTTGTCTGCTGATGAGAAGAAAAAGTTGGCTTTAGTGGTAGCAATCAAACATTGGTCCAATTACTTAACTAAAAGGAAGTTTATAGTGTAGTTAGATCATAGGAGTTTGAAATATTTGTTGGAGTAGAAGATCCTCACTCCATTTAAGTAAACATGACTAGCTAAATTCACTGAGTTTGATTTTAAGATCAAGTACATGAAAGGGTTGATGATACAATAGTTGATGGGTTATCTAAAGTAGGAAGTGGAGAAATGTATGAAATTCTAATCTCTCATATTCATAGTAATATCTTTTAGGAAACTAAAAAAAATTAGGAAACTTATCCTACTCTATTTATGTTAATCTAAAAACTTAAGGGAAGGTAGGTTTTAGAGTCATCTCATAGAATAAGGACTTATTGTGCTGACATAAGAGACTTAATGGTAGGAGTTAAGACCATATTATAAAAAAAAAAAACTCATTTCCTTGTTTCATACTTTAGTAGTTAGGGGACATTCTAGGTCTCTAGCTAAATATAAAATGATGAATTCATATTTCCATTTGAAAGAAATGCAAGCTCATATTACAAAATTCATTAGGAAATGTGACGTGTGCTAAATGAATAAGTATGAAACGTTGTTACTCTAAGAAAACTTCAACCTTACCGATTCTACATCAAGCTTAGATAGAAGTGGGTATGATACAAGCTCATCGAACACAACTCATTTCTTTTCTTTCTTCGGTTTTCTTTGCTCTATGAGATAGTTTCTATTCCACCCTTTAGAGTGCACCGAAGTTGGTGGAGGAGGAGGCGTTAACCTTAGGGTCGAATCTCGTTGTCCTACTGCACCATAGAGGGGGAATTTCCTACTTACGGCAGTAATTTTTCACGACGTCTTCCATTCAAATAAGCCGTCCCAAATTTAATTTGGTGTTATTTTATTATTTTGCTAACATAAAGGAGTTAATGGTGGATTAATCTTTGTGAGATCATGAAGATGTTATACAATTGATTAAATTTTATAATCAGAGGGCTTAGAATTGAATGAAACAGTTCGCAGTTATATGATTGGGTGTATGCTAAGCTTCAAATTTATCATTAAGTGAGTATATAACAAATGAGCAATAAGAAGCTTTTAGCTAAATATTTAAAAGCTTCCAAATCTTACAATGTGTGGAATTAGTAGCTTTTAAATTGGAATTACCTGCTTTGTCCAAAATGAGTGATTTTTAAAAAATATTTCTTAGTTCAAGGAACATGTCACCTTACTAGTTGTTGGCTTACTCTAACCCCTACAATACCTTAACAATGTTGGTTAGAATAAACATGCATTTTATAAAGGAACTACCTATTTCGAATGGTTATTTAGTGATTATAGTAGTCATTGATAAACTCACCAAATATCCCCATTTTATGCTGCTTAAATGTCCTTATAAAATTGAAGTAGTAGTTCAGTTATTCATGAATATGTTGGAATTATGCTCATGAACAAATCGTTATGTAATAGATTGGACACCTTTGTTTTGTAATTATTAACTTTGTTTAATAACATGACAAATGATTTTATATGTTATCATATTATGTTTATTGCTTTTACCCTAATATGATAAATCCTTGATTAAATTTAAACACTTGCCTTCATAATGGAGATTATGATAATGAGAGTAAAGTCTTTAGGGTTTAAACTAAAAGTGTTCTTGATCGTAGAATCATCAAATAAATACTTTAAATGTTCCGATTAGATCAATATGTGTGTAATAATATCTGTTGGATGAATATTATTAGATCTCATTTACTAAGTTATATATATATATATGATACATACAGAGATATGATTATTGAACTGAACAAATTGAGAATTCCCAATAGTTAATATTACCTATAAACTGTCAAGTGAGATATTCTCATAAGGATTTAAATGTATATTTTTCCTTTGACCTGAGATCATCATAGTAATCAATAGATCACTTATTATGTTTAGATATTGGACACCTAGTGTGTAAAAATGTTAGTTGAATGGTCATTAGATATAGTTAAGTACCTATCTGATTAGTGGTGAGTTAAGATGACATCTATCGACTCGAGGTAATGAGTTTGAGCTCTGCCATTGATCTTAATGGTTGTTTCAATACCTTGGTCAGGGCGATTGAATGAGTGAGGAAAAGGAGTTTCTTAAGTCATTCACCAATCATTAATGATCGACATGTAACATAGTTAATTATGTAATAGGGTTTGACAGTTAAACCATACCTTAGGATAATCCGGAGTTGTAATGATGGAAGGTAATATTACGTTATCCTTAACTAGATTTCGTCTTTGTAAGGTTGTTACTTCACACTATTGGTACTGTTGTCGCTTGCAACCAAATTAATAACAACTTTAACAATGAAAAATGTAGCTAGTGAAGAGTTGAGATTGCTCCCACGAGAAATTTTTAATAGTAAAAGTTAGAGGAGTTTAAAGCTAAAACAAATTAGGGGGGGTTAATTCACGTAAATTTAAGAAATTAAAAACTGGTAGAAATCGAAAATTAACAAAAAAATCAAATATGAAATTTCAGTAAACAATCCTTAGTTTCAGGTCACCTACGTTATCAAACTAATATGGACCCTCGATATAAAATTTAGTCCACTAACAAACATTCATTGGGTGATATTTTCTCTTAAGATTAAATGAATAGAAACATATATTCTAAACATTCTTATTAGTTAACAACTTAGATACTATCTTAAGTTTAATTGATTAATGGCTTTAAGAACTAAGAAACCAATGAACAAAATAACATATGTACGACATGCATTTAATCAAGTTAAGCATCTTTTTAGAATTTCCAAACTCTAACGTAAAGATGTTAATCCTAATTGCCACTTTGGATTAGCAAAACTGAACGTCAAATCCTACTAATCTGACTATAAATTAAACAAATCAATTCATAGTTGCGTACCCTAGAAATCAATCAATTCAGTCATAAAAAACAATTCGGAAGACACTCAATATTCATCAATGAAACAAACTTTATTTAGAAATCTCACACATACTAGATGATAACGCAGTTTCCTTCAACCAAGAAGAAAGATTTAGCTACTCATAACAAAAGTAAAAACCAACAGAAGAATAGTAAAATACAAAGTCTCCATTCCTGGTCTTTTTTCTTAAAAAATATAAAAAATCCTCCAAAAAGCAGAAAACTCTGCAGAAAACGTAAACTACTCTTAATTTTGCGTAACATGAATAGTAAAAATGTCTTCTTTTATGCTTTTCAATGCCGTCTCTCTTTCCTCCTTTTCGTTATCTTCAGCAGATATCCTCTCCCCATATTCAGGTTACAGATCCCCTTCAGTAAGGCAACAATTTGATTCTCAAGATCATAAAGATCTTAGGTGGATCGAATTTGATTTGAAAACAGATTCTGCAAATATTTCTTTTTCCTTACACATGCCCACGCTTAGTCGATTATTTTTCTGCCAGTCTAGAAATTCGCAAATTATCTTTACTTTTCTTGCATGTTTTTTATTCAATTTCATCTTTCAAGAGTGAAAAATCATCTGAGAATAATTAAGAAACAAGTCCATTAATTTTGAATAATAATTTTAACATATTAAAGAGATTTATATCCAAAATTAGCACAAAAATGACAACTTAACAAATTCCCTCGCACCAAACCTTTGCTCGCCCTCGAGCAAACATACCAAACCACTACACTATATCAATTCATCCTTCATAAGATTAAGTGCACACAATCCGCTAACTTGGGCTAGCAAGATTTAGGTTGCAACGTACATCACAATCACTTTCCACCGATACAAATAAACAAAGTCAAAGTAAGACATCTTTGTTCAAAAAGCAAGTATAAAACCAAAGTGAATTCTTCTCTCAGATTTCTCTCTTACACTAAAGTATTGAAGGTTAAAGTGTTTCTCTTAAATCTCCCTCTAACATATTACACTACCATAAGTTTGCAAATTTACCAGTTATCATTCATTTGAATTACATGAGCTCATAGATCAGAAGGATTTTATTATAGGTTGTAATAGGGCTGGGTTCAAAGATATCACAAGCATTCACAAAGTACCAAGTAAAAGGAATACTCAAATTCAAATTCTTAGATAAACACATGAATACAAAGGACTATAACTACTCATTACTAACTAATGCTACTATATTTTTTTCTTTTCTTTCTTCTTTCATTTTCCTTTTTTCTGAGATAAACACATGAATACAAAGGACTATAACTACTCATTACTAACTAATGCTACTATACTTTTTTCTTTTTCTTTTTCTTTTCTTTTCTTTCTTCTTTCATTTTCCTTTTTTCCTTTTTTCTTTCTTTTTCTTTACTTGAATATCGCTAAAAAAAGGGAAAACAATAAAAAAGTGAAAATAATAGCAGCATAATTTAACAAACACATGAGTAGAAGTATCTATAAAAATATCTCAAAATACAATACAGAACAAAAGTCCCAAAATCAAATGCTTACTCAGTACTTCATTCAACTTGTGATAGGGTAAGGCTAAAGGGGTTTTTGGGTTTCAATATAAGGTGATTAATTAAAAAAACATGGTTAAAGGCTCAAAAGGGTTTGCAAGGGAAAAAATTAACTTAGTGGGTCATTTAAGCTAAAGGGTTTAAAAATAAAGAAAGCCTTAATCATTTCTGTATCCTATATAGTCAAACAAAATCAATTTGGTTCAGTGCAAGTTCTGAAGGCAAGCCTAATTAGAGGAGCATCACACAATTCAAAGGAATAGGATAACATAAAGATGATGTCATTAAAGCTCAAATTCACTCACAGGTTTAATTCAAGAATTCACCTTAATTTCACATATTTCCTAATCACTCAAAAATCAAACTTTGACTAAGTGTACAAGATCGGTTATTGCAATTAATCAACATGGTTCACCTTAGACTCACATAACCCAGTTTAATTTCATGCACATGCTCAATCTCATCCAAACTAATATGACAAAGCTTCATGGCTTAACACACAACATAAGCATGCAAAGAACAGAAAAAAAAATTAAAGAAAAGAGAATCAAAGAAAGGCAAGACCACATAGTCACACAAATGTATTCCATATCTTTCCCCCAAACCTAGACCAACATTGTCCTCAATGTTATGAAATAAGATTAAAGAAGCAAAAATAGAAAATAAGAGAGAAAAGAATGCTCCTCTATTTGTTGAAGTCCGAAATCATGGAGTTGGTGGGTAAGGAGGTTGGAATCCTTTATACTCCCAATATGCCATCAAATGATGCTCCATTCGGTGCATTCGATGTTCTAGTTGACTGAGATGATCATCCAAATTGGCTTGGAGAGGTTGGTGGTTATGTGGTGCATCTATTACAACCCAACTTCTTGTAGCTAACTCCCTCACACCTGAACAATTGCTTGTCCTCAAGCAATAAATCAAACGCTTCACTCAAACAATTCTGGTCAAAAGTAAATAATTAACTAAGCACACAGAAATCCATCAATGCTTTCAATCCAATTCACTCATTTCAACTCTATCATGATAAAAAACAAGTTACTCACATGCAAGCACACAATCAGTAAAATAGTAATTCAAGATGCATAATATCTAGCATTTAAGCCATTTTGCATTTGTTATCACATAAACAAGTCAAGGATGCTAAGTACGACACAAATACAGATGAAAAGAAACAATACAAGTAGAGATATGGCAATACTAGTTTGATAAGTCATCTAACTTTTCGATGTGAAGGTGAATATTTTATGGTGAACACCCCTGGCTACTTCGTTAGATCACCATTTCAAATGACAAAAAGCACCACTCATAACTTCAACTGTAGAGAATGTGAGTTGAAGTCAGCAGAATGTAGATTACCCAATACATAACAACTCAAAAACAAAAGAACAATGATGCTTCTTATTTAATAACACAAGACAAAGACACTTTTGATCAACAATGCAAAAACAAAGATAGTTATCTCTTCTTATTTTTGTTATTTTTTCTTTTTATTTTTTCTTCTTTTTATTTTTGCTTTTTTCCCTTTTTCGACACTACATTATAAGCATCCCATTCCACATTCATATGACGAGCTATACAAAATGCACTTAAATATCAAAAATCATACATAAGAGTCACCAAACACATACAAGACACACAAAGGAAAAAGAAAAACGAAAAACTTTGAAGTTAGCATCATTTCAAGAGTCAATCAAAGTTCCTCAAATCAAAAGCATCAACATCATTCCTGTACGACATGAACTATTAACTAAAGACGGAAATCATTCAAGTTACTACATTCTCATCATCACCATCAAACTCATAACAATCCAAGTGTGCAAAAATTTCACACTTTCCCCACCCCCACACTTAGAATGGGAATTGTTCTCAATGTCCAAAAACAATAAAAGCACAAAAGAGGGATGGAAATAGAAGTACTCCCCTAGATTAAAGATGCCATATGCAGCTTTGAAATGAATGATTGCAGCTTTGAAAACATAGATAGCAGTGTTGAAGTGAAAGATTGCAGCTTCCTTTTCAAACACCTACAAACAGAACAAACCAAAGATAGCAAGTAAAACACTTAAAGCAAATACTCAAAAGATATGCATAAAAGAGAAAAACACACAAAAGAAAGGGATACAGATGGGGTGCCTCCTATCAAGCGTTCATTTAAGGTCATAAGCTTGACCCTTGGCATATGTACATCATCTATTATCGAATGGATGCTTGAGCCCAATAGATAGCATGCTCAGACTCCATAAGGAGCCTGGAGCACCTTCCCTCGAAGTAGGTTCTTTATCAGCACGATGCCTCAAGGCTTATGAGGAGTGGAACTTCATCATTTCACCAACATACTCTAATGTCCACTTGTCTTTTCGGGCATCGCCCACCAGGATGGTCTTCGTAAGAGTATCACCAATGTGTGTGGACAGTCGACATCCTACTTATCATGTTCGGTCTTCAACTCACTCGCCCACAGCTCTCCTAAAAACTGCACTTTTTGCAGCTCTTCCTGTTCTTCTTCTTCTTTTACCTGTAAACAACTAGGAAAAGGAAACGAAATTCAGTTAGCGATAACATGAACTTCATCGCTTACCTTAGGACGTTGCACATCCTCCATCTTTTCTTGAACTATAACCTCTTCTTCTCCTAACTCCGCTAGCTCTTCCTTTATTGTTTTTAGGTTCTCCAAATGATCTCCACTCTTTGAAAGAATGCACAACTCCTCAGCATCACTCTCCTGTTGGCTAAGAATGCTTGCAGACATTTGGGCTTCCATGCTCCCTACCACGTCCGCTAAGTGACTCAATTGATCTTCCAAGGTCTTCAAGCTATTCCTTGTTTCCTGTTGGAATTGAAGAGTGCTCGTCGCAAAATGCATTACGATCTCACCTAAAGACATCTCATTAACTTGTGTTAGCGATGGTGGAGGGGGAGGCTCTGGCTGGAAGTTCATCAGCTTGTGGTGGCGATCGTGAAGGTGGAGGCTCTGGCTGGAAGTAGGATTGCTCTTGATAGTTCCTCGGTGGATAAGCGAACCTGTACTGTGTATCCTGCAAAACAGGACATGTACAAAAGGGATAACCCAAAAAAGAACAAATTTCACATAACTTAGCTTGTTGGTCATCCCTTGATACTTGCGTGGCTAAAGGGGTGAAATCTGCCACTTGATACGCAAACCTGGTAGTAGTAACGGATGGAAACTCATCATCATAATAAGGATAATATGAAAAATCAGAATCAAAAGCATATTGATAGTGAGTCATGTTGCTAAAAGATCGAAAAATCAGAAAAAGATGTGAAACTAAAACAAACAGAAGACAAGGTAACTAAGAGCAATGAAACCAAAAACAAAAACAAAAACAAAAACATCATTAAAAAAACCGTCAAGAAATTCCCTGGTAACGTCGCCAAAATTTGGTACTACTGTCGCCTGCAACCAAATTAATAACAACTCTAACAATGAAAAATGTAGTTAGTGAAGAGTTGAGATCGTTCTCACAAGAAATTTTTAACGGTAATGGTTATACGAGTTTAAAGCTAAAACAAATAGGGGCTTTTAATTCACGTAAATTTAAGAAATTAGGAATGGCAGAAATCGAAAATTAACAAAATAATCAGATCTGGAAATTTAGTAAACAAATCTTAGTTTCAGGTCACCGACATTATCACACTAATATAGATCCTCGATATAATATTCAGTCCATTAACAAACATTCATTGGGTGATGTTTTCTCTTAAGATTAAATGAATAGAAACATGTATTCTAAACATTCTTATTA
>JAOTBA010000008.1:5533751-5546472 GCA_025629845.1 Erythroxylum squamatum
AAATATATTTTATAAAGATATTTTTAATTTAATTATATTTAGTAATATATAACGTTTATTTAGTAAGTAATATATAACGTTTATTTACTTACATTATAACTGAATATATTACTTACACTATAGGTTTATTTAGTTATAACGCAGAGAGAGACAGAGACGACTTGTCCCTGTCCTTCCTTTTTGGGAGAGACAAAATTTATACAAAATTTCTTGTCTCTGTCCACCGGAGACGGTGGACGGAAATTTGGAGACAGCTACCAAACGCTTCTGGAGACAGGAATTTTTCTGTCTTGTCACCTGTCCCCACTGATGGGGACAGGAACCAAACACAGGGTTATGGTTGTTACAGATCAAACAAGTAGAACCAATTGCCCCAAAGGTTGATCCATCATGTTCGCACAATAAAAAAGCACATGATTCTGCCACCAACTTCACCTCAATTCTTTCATCATAAAGCCAAAATTTCTGCTTAGGAAATAATAGCCAACTCCTAACCTGATCGAGGGCCAATATTTGAGGAAACCATGCCTGAACACTGCAGTTAATTAGCCAGCTACAACAATCATGGATTAGATCATGAACCCTCAATTGCTGCAGCAGCCTCAGCAGCCTTCTTCTCCTTCTGCTTCTCCCTTTTTTTCTTGTTTTTCAGTGCATTTTTGCTCATTTGTCTGGGTTAGAAACAATCAAATGAATAATGAACACTATGCAAATCCAGAACACATAGAAAATGCAAAATGAACTTACTCGCTAGTACTTCCTCCAAACAGCTGCATTGGCAAAAACATTGAAATCGTCAGGTTATAAGTAATTTACAAAATAAAAAATTAATGAACAGAGTTACATCTGCAGCGATGTGGAAAGTACAGAGGGTATAGTCTGTCATATAGATGTTGGATGATGGAATGGTTGGAGCATCCCACTTATTTAGAAGTGTCACAATTTTATAGTCTATGGGAAAAGTTTACAGTATTTTCAGAGTAGTGATTACAAACTTTAAAAAGGGATTGATAAATGCACAACTGAGGAACTACAGTATTTGCAGAGCAGTTGGTCTACATTTATGGACGTTGGTATTCATTCCGAAACCAGACTTGGAATTAAAGAAAAGAAGTTAAAGAAAAAAAGTCAAGTCCCAACTCTTCCACGTCCCCCTGAAGCCGTTTGGTATAGGACAGGGACAACCCTTGCAGATACTGTAGAATTCTTGGTTTTCTTTGCATCATACAAGGATGTTGTGTAATTTGTCTCAGGGAATTGGAGAAAACAGAATAAGGAATTCATACCCTAATTTTCAAACCAAGCGACATTTTATTGGAGTAACAGGTGCACGTCTAGCAGTAGTAACGTAGAGACAGAATTAAGGCAGTAGGTTTTTAGCAGTAGAAAAGGTCTGAAAGAAGTTGGAAGACAGAAGAAAATAAGGGTCTCAAGAGAAACGTCCTTGAATAAAATTTCAGAACGACACAAATCCTTTGTATTGGTACTGATGGAAAACTAAATTTAGCCATCAACAATACTCGCAACAAAAGAAAACCTATATTAAATGGAAGAGAATAATAAAGCACAAATCAGAGATGAAAACAAAGCAAAGACAGTTATGAATGTTGGATGCTCCTGCATCAATTAGCAATAGGAAATCTACATTGCTTTACTCTCACATTAACTCATAATAATTGAGTGTGAAACTAGTAGGTACAAGCATGCAATTAGTTTGTAATACCTCGGCCTGAATGGCAGCTGCTTGTTTGGCATGTGGCGGGCAATATGCAGCAGGCTTCTGAGTGGAAGGGTTGGTCGTAGAAGTTTTCTTGGAGGCAGCCCCTTCCCCTAGTAAATAATAAGAGTATTCCATCAAGCTAACACCATGTGGAATATTTTCATAAGCTGATGAAGTTTTTAGGTCTTAATGAGATTGAACCTTGTGATTTATTTTCTCCAACTTTTAGTGAATCAACAGATTTGATAAGTTCCAAAATATCGCCAAATCTATCAGGGGATTCTGGTTTCCATTCAGCCTGCATTGTGGAGTGAATAAAAAATATTGGGATTGACTGCGACAACTAATATAATATCCTTTCCAGAAAACAAATAATCACTTGAAATACCAACCTGATACAGCTTGTCAAATGCTTTTTTGAAGTACAGCGATCCATTGTAGTGGAAAATTTTAATCCTTCACGAAAATCATGAAGGGGTGAGTTTATGAATTATTGGCGAGAGGCATTACATTATACATGTGAAGGCCCTTAATATACAGTGGGAAACAAAATAATAAACAAACATTCCATGATTCTCGCCACATGCAATTGTAAAACGTTTCAACCAGAAAAGTTTTCCAAGACAAGGTAATGCAGTGTCAGATAAGAACTGAATTATTATAGGTAAATCAATGGCTTAAACAGAATCTATTCGGGGTTAAATTTATTTCATTAAGAAAACGACAACTGCCATAAATCATTCATTAGGCACACAAGCTCCTATAAATAGTTATGGCATCATGAACACTCGGAATATCAATGAACTGATGGCTGCTACTCATTTCTGCTAATTGTTTCACCCAAGCATAGATGGTATTTGAAAAGTGGCAAAGGCATAAATTTCAGTAAAATGGAAGCATCCCTTTACATACACTCTATGACTAGGGCTGTCTTTACAAAAGATGTGTTGCATTAAGGGCAGAAGAAAAAGATTGACGCCCTTTTCCTTGACCCAGAAGGTATTGCAATATAACTGATTATCAAAAGACTCTTGCGTGTTATATCAATAAAACCACTTCTTCACAAAAGGGTTCTGATAGAACTCTCAGTAGCTGAGAGGTTTCTTACTGAATATTATTAATGTGTAACGACAATTTCTGTGAAGTTACAATGTAGTATGCAGCCAACTTCGAGAGTGCTGCTCTCTCCAGCCTAAGGCTCACAGTATATTCCTTCTAATTGCCTACCTCCCCTCCCAATCATTACAGCATTTATATTAACTAACTTCTTACGTCAGCCAAGTAACCAACTCTACTATTCTCTCCCCTCCCACATGCACGTAACACTACCCTGCCCCTGACCATAACAGAAAGTGGTAACTTTACTCGGTTACCCTTTCCTTCCCCCTTCTAGAATAAACCTTAGTGATCGGAGGTCTATCAGGTTCTCATAGAACTATGATCAGTCAAGAAGGTCAAAGTTTTGCTGCATTAATGGAAAAAATAATGAGACCACTATCTACCAGAATATGATGCAAAATAAGCAACAATGAATATACCCATTGTCAACTTGCAGTCTTGGAGCTGTTGTTGCAGTCATGAAATAGCGCCCATCTGGTGACCATTCGCTTGTTACAGACAATTCAGCCCTGGTTGTGCAGAGTTGTTTTTTGTCTATATAGTCCCAGAAAGCCTGAAAATATTAAATAGGTTGAACTAACAAATTTGATCACTGCAGAAGAGCAACGGAGCTAGATAGAATTAAATCCTAGAAGCAAAAAGAGGATAATTTTCTTTCTAAAGAATGGTGGCAAAATACAAGATAAAAGAAGGACATATGTTGCTTTGATGTCCCAGATGCAAAATTAATAGAGGTAAATAGGAGTAATTTAACTTGCAAACTTCCATAATTCATTTTGTTTTAGAAGTGGTATGGGGGAAGACGGATGATAGGCCACAAATACATACAACGATTGTAACAAGTTCAAGCAGAAAGCAAAAGCTGAATTTGTGAGTACAATTACTCAAATGCTTGGCATTGCAACCCAACCATGATTTATAAACTTATTAAGGCACTAGCCTTGCAATAATTCACCCCAACCCAAAAACGACCTAATGAGGACAAGAACATCATAAAAGTAAAAAATCTTTTATTGCATCTCATTATGAAATTTGTAACTTTTAAAAAGAGCTGCCAAATGGCAGGTGATAACAGTGAAGAGGAAGTAACAGGTATCTTGAAATAGTTCCATAATAGAAGAAGAAACCAAAAATCTCAGCATTTCTTTCCAAGGATTATAGAGATAGATGAATTGGAAAAACTTCAGAGAATTTTCCAGCACCACTGCAAATATCCACAATCATGCAAGACAATAAAAGAAAGATGGGAAACTAGAAATAAAGATCAAGGGCACTCGACTCTCAAAGAGGACAAGTATTAGCACAGAAATGTTCACCAACTAGAACTGGTTCAAACAATCTCACACGGGACCATGATATCAGATAATCATAGTAAACTTTTCTTACCATATCACCTGGCAAATTCCCAAAACCAGCCAAGCATAGAACTGTTGACCAAGGAATTAAGGTCACAAATATATACTCAAAGAACAATTAGATGAATTTAATTTAAAGCAATGCCAATATTACAAACCCATGAGTCATTACACAAAGGATACATCTTCCTTTTGGATTCCATCTGACTGTATTGTAAGGCCCTGACCCAAGCTCAAGTAGAGGTCTGCACTTCTTGTCAAACAATGTTGCACAAGCAGGCATAACTATAATGAATCAAGGAAAAGCATGATAATAAAGAAAAAGCTGGAGAAACAAGCGAAGAAATGCAACTATTAAGTAAATAAAAGGTTTTCACCAATTATCATGAGAAATTTGACAAAAATTGATAATGGTAATCAAAAACTCACCATACACAAACCTTCCAACTTATTTTTGGTTAATCCATTGACATGACCTATCTCAAAGATTACAACTGCAAGTGATGATCATCACTGGCACTGGATTCTCTCTAGTGAACCAAAACCATCAAAGTTTCTATGCCACTTTCCCCACCCCAATTTCATAAAAACATCAAGATTCTAGAAGAAAAAGATATGGATTAATCACCAGCCCAGTATATTTCAAGAAATTAAATGTTGAGGATTACACAGAAACTCCCTCCAGATATGTCAGTTGACTCAAACAAGACCCAGCAACATAAATTTCTTGCTAAATTCCTCATAAACTGTATCTTTAACGTGTGAATAAAACATCAATAGACAAGTACACGTGAAAGGATACAGCCATAAACAACAGCAAATTTTGAGCCAGAATGCGACCAATGTACATCATGAATAGGCCCCTCTTTACCTGGCAACAGATCAACAGTCAGAACCTGTAGATCAAAACAAGTCAGAAAATAGGATAGGACATACGAAGTGGCACAAGCCCTTCATGGATCCCATCAGTCGTGAGGTAGTTCAACTTGGACTCCCCATAATAGCTTTGATTGGTCTTATCCACATCTGACTGCACCACAACTAGAAGTCCAGTAGAACCACAATTCCATTTCAGCTGCACCGAGGAACATCTGAAAAAACTACGTCGAGCAACAGGTTGGCTTTGGCTAATGTTGCCACAAGCAAATATCTGAACGCTGGCAGGACTCCCCTACACATAGAAAAATATGCACTTCTAATGACAAAAACACAAAATCAAATTACATTATCAGTTAAAATTTCTACAGAAGGAATAACATCCAAATGTCTAATGTGTCACATCTTGTATTTGTTAAGCTTCATCTCAATAAATAAACTGTCAATTTTGTAACAAAATCCAACCATCAGGATTCCTGAATTGATCAAAATCTCAAATGTGTTCTAAGATCAGAATTCAAACGAATGAACAGCATGCAGTTGGTGTTGCCCACAATACAATAATTTAGGACAAATCATTCTTACAACATCTCAATTCCAACCATGTCTAAAGATCAAAGCAATTCAAATTTCAAAACAGTAAAGTAGTGCATAGAGCAAGCAAATCGAAGAAACATACTGAATGTACAGTGAACAACAGACGAAAAATGCAATGGCTTTATCTCAAATTCTCCCTGTTAACCGTAGATTAGAAAAACAAACCTTTGACTCTGGAACAAAAGCAGCCACATGGGAGCCAGGAACCCTTGAAAGCTCAACTGCAGCTATCCCAGGAACCCTCAGCCGATATATTATTCCCTTGGAGAAATCTTTGGGATCAAAAAACTGTATTTCGTTTGTTGCTAATCTACATGCAACAATTTCATCATAACTGAATTGGACTGAGGGCCTGAAAGGCAAACATACAAATAGTTGGACAATCGCTAAAGAACAACAATTTATTGCGACCAAAAGGTTATGGAATTATTTGCTTCAAACTTTGCAACTTTTCTTCGAGACTAGAAAAGACTTCGAGAACAGCATAAAGTACCATGTACTTTTGGTCATGTTCTTTTGGAATTGTTGATAAACAGGATCGCCAGTCACAGTGTTCCACAAGACAACATTTTTATCTTGGGGAGTTGCGGATTTCTGAAAAGTCTGAAGAAAGGTCCCCGTAGGAGAGAGTGAAGTAGCGAGAACATTGGAGACCCGAAAAGATCTTATCTCCTTAAAGCTGCTGCAATCATAAATGCTAATGACAGAATCGGATTTCATCACCATAAGCCTGGAACCATCTTCACTTAGTGTAGCATTGGTGCAGGGAACAGTATCCAGTTTAATACCAGGTTGATTATTGCCGAAAGGTGGCCCATCCCAGACACAGAATCCTTCTGGCCCTCGAACTGTGATAAAGAGACAGATGAGTAAAACGGCCAGAGACTAACGAAAAAAAGCATAATACAGGCAAAAAAAAAAGAGTTGAATTTGAATGAATAAAGACCTAATATTTGCAGCGAAGGTGAAGGATTCAGGGCTGCCATGAAAGACCAATCAAGAGCAGACTGCAGAGCTAAAAGGATATGAAGAGAAAATCCAAAATTGAAGAGATTAATAATGTAATCTGTAGGCTGGTTGGTGATATTGGGGACCAGAGGATTTGAGGAGGGTGATTTTGAGCAGCGAAGCAAGGGTAGAAGGAGCCTACAGGGTTTTAAGAAAGGGAATTAAGGCATGAGAGATTGAGAGACACTAAAATGTGAATAAATAATTAGTTAGTAAAGAAAAATACCGAAAATATGTATTTAATGGAATTTGGAATAACTAATAAGTAGATTTTATTTTGTGGATTTCATAATTTATGTGTTTGGTTTGGAACAAAGTAACATTATATAATTGAATTTTATCCAATTTCATGACATTTATAACATTTAATTAATTCTTTTTATTTTTGGTTAGTTTTTATTTTTATTTTTATTTTTTATTTTTTGGTTCGTAAGAAATATATGGAATCAAAAAATAGAAAGAAAATTTTTGAGCAGTTGTCCCATCTTATGAGTTGTCTACAAATCACCACAGGGATTAGTCACCGGTAATAGCTGATTTAAAGAAAAAAAAAAAAAAACATAGAAAGGGAGCAAAAAGTGTTTGAAATTGAAACCAGCGCGCTGAGTTTCTGCCTTTCTGGACAGCTTATAGGACATGAAGCAAAGAGAGCAGATTTCTAAAACCCAAAATCTCTAGGGTTGGCGCCTCACATTCAACTTATTCTTCTTCTTCTTCAGGAGGTTGATTTAACTTTCTTTTGTCATAACCTCAGTCTTTTCTTGACCAAGTTTGCATCTTTGTATATATTCATAGATCAAGTCCATGTCTTGATGGTGATGCTACTGTATATATATGCAGAGAGAGATGGCTGCTGAAAAAGGCAGAACCACCCCCAGCACCACAAACTCTTATGAGGAGTCTCGTAAACAACGTCTTCTCCTTAACAAACAACGTTTCCAGGTATAATATACTTTTGTCTTTCCTTTCTTGCTCTTTTCCCTTTTCTTTGTTATGGGTTTTCTCTACTTTCGAAAAAGGACCTGGGAATTTCAGACATTTCTACAAGCTTGTCCGACCTTGTCAGCTCGGGCAAGATAGCCAAGGTAACACCTTTTCTTTCTTACAGTCACTACTAACTCAGTTCTCCATTGATAATCTTCTAGTTTTTCAACCATCAAGACTGCTTCCTTTGTGTAAAAGATAAATATTCTTGTAATAAAATAACTGGGTTTTTGTTATCACTTATCAACCACAGAGTACTCCCAAGAAAACCCCGCGTCAGAATGCTGCTGCTGAATCATTTGAGCCAAGACGCTCATCCCGTGCCCGCAATCCTGTTCCTTCTTATGCTGATAATGATGCTGTAGGTATCTCAAACAATTAGCTTAAAAAGGAAAAAAAAAATCGAAAGCTCGCCAACATAAAAGTAAATGCTTTCTTCTTACTATACATGTTTCAGTTCGATTTGGACCCTCAACTTTCACGCAAGAGGCCAAGATTTAAATCATCATCATGGACTAGGTAAACATCAGTTTTTTCTCATATTACCATTCTTTTTCTCTAGGTAAGACCTTAATGTTGTAATTGTGGTAATGATACTCTGCTATGTTAAGTTATGTTGCAAGGCCTTTAGAAGAAGTCAAGATGGCTCAGTATGAAGATCGACTCAGTGCTCTTAGAGAGGCAGAGGAGTTTCAAGCAAGTTTACAATCTGGAAATCCTTCATTTGTCAAATCCATGGTTAGATCTCATGTTTATAGTTGTTTCTGGTTGGTAAGTGTAATAAATACCTGGTTTCATTTATTCTTCTTAAACTACAAGTCTTGTTCGTCTTTAAACTTGGGGTTTTCATCAAGATCCTCATTTTTACTTCAAATTTCAGGGACTCCCAACTCAATTTTGCAAGGACCATCTTCCTAAAACAGATGCGGATATTACACTAGTGGATGAAAACAGTGTAGAGTACGATGCCAAGTACCTAGCCAAAAGGACAGGGCTTAGTGGTGGCTGGAGAGGATTTGCATTGGACCATAAGTTGGATGATGGCGACGCAGTGGTCTATGAGTTGGTAGACCCCCAAAGACTGAAGGTACATTTTGCTGTTACTTTTTTTCTTTGCTATTACATGATGTGACGATGTTATTTCTTTTCTGAAAGCATAGAGATTAAAATTATTCACATATGGCATCTCAACATATCACCAAACACGACTTGTATCAGTTTTAGAATCAGACAATTTGGGGAAATAGCCTTTCACTCTTTGCTAAGAGATACTTTTTCAGTAATGTTGAGGAAAACATGCATAGTTAAGTACATCAGCCTTACTGCAACTGGTGCAAAAGAATCTCTTTTTTATCTCGATCACAATACTAGGAATCAAGTTGAGCAAGTTAATCTATCATTTTTCGGTAGGATGCCAAGGGACAATTTGCTTTTCCTACTTGTGTTGCAGTTTTGCTGCTGGACATGCTAGATGTTGTTTTCTTGTTCAACTTCAATTGTAAATCTCAGTTCCCTTCTTGTTGTGGCTGAGATTGTTTCTTACTAGTTGAAGTGTATGGTATATTAGTTGTTTAACCTTAACTTTTAACCATCAACCTTTCTTTTCCAGTTGGCCAATTCACTCATCAACAGATCTTTGTTCAAATTTATCATGATTTACTTGCACACAAGGAATATCTTATTTTTTGTTCTTAATTTTCTTTGCTTCATCTGATGAAGTTAGAGTCAGCCACTTTGCATTTAATTAGGAGATTGTGTGTCAACGTGCCATTTCTTGATTAGCATTCTGTTAGGATCTTCAGGAGAGAGAGAGAAGATTATTCTGGAAGGAATTAGTTATAACCGAATGTACCTAAGGGAGGGGGTCTATAAAAGGGTAGGCAGAGAAGAGAGAAGGTAAGGAGAATAATTGTGAGAATAGTGACAGAAGGATTACCACCTTCTGAGGAGCAAATCTGCTCTGGTTAGGGAAGAGGAGCAAATCTGCTCTGGTTAGAAAGGAATACTGTATTCCGATACGGTAGTGATATATATACACTACCATTATACTGCAATAATATAGCTAATTTCTAGTATTCTAAGGTGTAGTGTCCTAACAGTGGTCCGACCTGCCGGATTCGAGGGGAGAGGAGGACCAGTGTGTCGGAGGGTTTTTTTTTACAAACACAAAAACAAATTTAGAGTAACATACCTTCATGCCACCAAAGATGTCAGACAGAGTTGAGCTTTTGGAATCGCGTATGGCCAGTCTTGAAGCGGGGATAGAAGAGATGCAGTCATCCATGCGATTGGCCATGGTGGAGATGCAACGAAATTTGTTGATGGAAATGAGCAAGGTGCTAGGAAAACGGCCAGAGGAAGGACAGGGAAGTGGTGAGGCTTCAGGGAGGGGGCAGACGATGGCTGGTGAACGGCGACAACCAACTCCGATGGAGCATTCCTCGGACACTATGGAGGAATATCGGATGTCGGTCCGCAAGGTGGACTTGCCCATATTCGACGGATCAGATCCAGTAGGGTGGATCACTAGGGCAGAAGTCTATTTCGAGGTTCATGGCACTAGTTCAATCTCCTCCGAGAGACGGAAGGGGAGCTCACATGGAGGAAGCTGAAACATGCCCTAATCGACAGGTATGGCGGCAGACGGTTCGAGAATCCATTTGAAGAGCTTTCGGATTTACAAAAAACAGATTCGGTGGAGGAGTACATAGAAGCCTTTGAATTCATTTCTTCGCAGGTGGGTCGACTACCGGAGGAGCAATTTATGGGGTATTTTATGAGTGGGTTGAGGTCTGATATTCGGAGGCGAGTGAGGACATTCGGACCTTTGAACCGATATCAAATGATGAAGATAGCCAGGGCAGTCGAAGAGGAGCTGGGACAAGGAGACGTGTCGGGGCTTAGAGCACGTACTGGGTACCCACCTCACGGACAGCACATGAGGTGGGCCTCGCGGGTCAACCCGACCCAGAGGGAGCCGGAGCCTCCAGATCTGACGGATTACGGGGGATATATGGGCGATGTTGGGATCAGAAGGACCCGAGAACTCGCTGGGTCTCAACGCGACCTCCATGCGCAACCCAGAACACCCATTCCACCAACGGCGACGCCTCTCAGGCAATCCGAAGGTGATAGGAGGGGACTGACGGAGAGGAATAGGGGATTGCGACATCTCTCGTACCACGAGCTCATGGATCGGAGGGCAAAGGGTCTTTGTTTCAGGTGCGGAGAGAGATTCCACCCTCTCCACCAGTGCGCCGAGAAACAACTGAGGCTCCTAATTTTGGATGACAATGAAACGCTGACAGAGGATGGGGAAATCATCGCGCAGGAAGCAGAAACTGAAGACTGCCGCACCAAGGTTCCTCACTTCAGCCTTGAGGACAAGGCTGCTCTTCAAGGAGGCGGCAATGTTAGGATCATTAGATGATAGGAAGAATAAGCAGAGGGCAGAGGAGTAATGGGTAGGGGAGTACGATATTCTGTATTCGGGTAGTTAGTTAGCTAATAGTACTGACAACCAATCATTCGGTTGTAACAGAATCTGTTACCTAGGATGGTTATAAAAGGGGACAAGAAGAAGGGAGAGGTAGGCAGAAACGTGAGAGAAGAAAAAGGACAGAGGGATATCACACCTTCTGAGGAGCAATCTGCTCTGGTTAGTAAGGAGCATCTGCTCTGGTTAGGCACTACCATTCGGTAGTGATAAGTATTTTACAGATATATTGTAATAATATAGTGGAACTCCAGTATTATAAGTCTAGAGTCCTATCACCACATTTAAAGCACAAGCCCTTGGCTCTTCTTTCCATCAACTGATCGTATGTTAGGCTACGTGTCCCTCTCCACTTAGCATTTCCTGTTCGGTGGCCTTCAGTGGTAAGACCCTTCTGTTGGTGGGTGGTCTCCTTATCCTCATTTTTTATATTTCCTACCGCATGAGTATGTTGAGTTGGCCGATATGCATTAGGAAGTCCAGTTCGACGCCCAAAGTTCGAGTGGGAGCTGTCGAACCTTCTCCTCACTTCTCTTGGCCGAATCACGCCTTCACCAATCAATTCTCTCTCAACCTTCCTTGCGACAGAAATGAGCCGGGCTCGGGTCGGAGGATCGTGGGTGCGCACTCGATTCTTCACTTCGTCTCGCAACCCACCTAGGAAGCAGCTTATATACCATTCATCAGGGAGATGACCAACCTGCGATGCTACCTTCTCAAACTCGTCGACTTACTCATCCACTGAAGCACGCTGAAAGGTCAACTTCAACTATTCGATCGGGTCGCCATCATCCCTTCCTCCATATCGTTCGAACAGGGCTCGCTTAAATCTCTCCCACGTCATACGTGGGTCGAGTTCCCGCAAATTCATAAACCAATAAAGCGTCGCCCCTTCCATGCATATCTAAACCATTGACAGTCGCAATTCCTGCGGAATCTCATGAATCATGAAGTATGATTCAGCTCGTGTGACCCAAGCAAATGGGTCGTCTCCATGGAACGCGGGTAGTTTGACCCGACGGGTTGCGTTCTTGTATTCTTCCCAAGCACGGTCCGTGGCCACCGAAAAACTATTCTCACCCTGTCGGCGCTGACCAACTCCCATCTGTCCACCAGGGACTCTGTCGTTGCCGGTAGCAGCTGAAGAGGGTGGCGCGGGTCTATCGCCACCCGCTGATGATGATGCATTGTGGGTAAGCATCGATGGTTCTCCTTCGTCACCCACCTTCTGCTTCTGCGTGTTTCTAGCCAACAAGGATTGAAATCCGTCCATCATCTCCGACTGTAGCAGGTGTTGCGATTTGGCTAACGTCTCCACGCTGGCCATCAGAGAACTTAGCTGCGATTGGAGGTTCTTCAAGGTGGTGTCATGCGACTTAATTAGTCCCTCTACTGCCGATACTCTATTCTCCATTCTAGTTGGCATACCTCCTCTATCCCTTAGTCTCTCAATGAAAGCACCAACTTGATAGAGATATCAACTGAGGTTGTATTATTTACGTATTCTATAGATTCTGTAATAGAATTCCTCCTGGAAGGAAACTCCAGGCCTATACAATATCTGTA
>JAOTBA010000008.1:5548530-5564818 GCA_025629845.1 Erythroxylum squamatum
ATGTTCATTGAGCATGCTTTGGTGTTTTAGCCATAACTTTTTCTCTAGTTATCCAAATGAGATGATTTTTGATTTGGTGTAAACTAGAGATATAGGGCTACAAATATTCTAATCAAATTGAGTTAATTCAGTCTCTAAGAATATCAATTTCTGGATGGAAGTTGAGCACAGAATATTGTTCTAGTATAAGAATAGTCCGAAAATGTTTGAGGTATAACTTTTAGACTATGGAACCAAATTGAATGATTTTGATGTCATTAAAAAATTGACACAATGAGGAACATTTTTCTAGAAGGAAGTGCTATCAAATTCCTTCAATTACACGATTAGAAAAGGTCTGAATTTTTAGAAAGAGTTAAGCATGACTTAAATGAATTTTGAGGTTTTGCTATATTAATTATTTTTATTTGGAGTTAATTACTATGTTAACGTTGGTCTTTAAAATATGGTTTAGTTGAATTAAGTAGCAAGAGTATATATGTATGAGGGCTTTTTGGGAAGATCACTTAAGCATTTAAGTTACAAGGCATGTAAGGAAGGGTATAAGGGTAAGATTAATTAATGGAAAAATTGAAATAAAATGTGTGGTCATGTGTTTAAGAAGGGGCAAAAATGTGGATTGGAAGAGGGAAAGGAGAGAAGCAACGAAAATTAAGAGAGAAAGAAGGAGAGTGTCGGTTTTGAGAGAAAGGAAGGAGGCAGTTAGGGTTTCTTCATTTCTTGAGTTTTCAAGAGAGATTTTCAAGTTATTCACGAAGGAAAAAGGAAGAGGAGGATGAGAGCTTCCATTAGAGCCAAGAAACTCTTCATTTGGTGAAGAATCAAGGTCAGAGCATTTTTGATTTGTTGGATTTTTAGAAAGATTTTGGTTTATGAAGCTTAAGAAATGTATGGGTTTAAGCTTTATAAGATCAATTTTATTGATTATGTATTGTGGGTTTCTCAATTAGAATGCCTATTGATTTGGGAATTTTTGTCAATGTTGAAGAAAATCAAGAGAGAGGCAAGAGGAGTAATAGTAGAGGCTTTTTGAGCAAGGTTTTCATGCAAGGAAATTAAGATGGGTTTTATGTTTATAATTGAGTAATGAGCCACTAAAGTTTGCTTTTAAATTAAGAGAATAAAATGATTTCAATTACTTCATAAATGTTGCCTTTATTGCTTGTGATTGATTTGAGAAATTGTTACATGTTTGGCGTATGAAATTTTGATGAGGAATTATGAATTGATAAATGAAAGGGTTTTCGAAAAATTGCATGTTCATGAAAAATAAGTTTCCGAAATGTTGCCATTTGGGCAATCTTTTTGCGAGTCATGAATTACATATTATGTGGGTTTGGTTCGGTCCGTTCTGTTCTATCAAGTGCACTTGTCTAAAGGCTTCTCCCGCCTGCCCGTTAGTGACATGGAGCTCCTTCATGGACTCCCTGATGACTACACAAAACCACTATGTGGGATTGTGTTAGTTCGTTCTGTTCACGGCTACACAAGATCATTATATGGGAATGTGTTAGTACGTTCTGTTTACGGGCCTACCCAAACCATTTCTGATGTGCTTATGTGTTTATGATTTGTGACAAGTTTGTTGAATTCATGATTTATGATGTTTATGAATTGCTTGATAAGTTGTAAATTTAGGAAATATGTGTTACATGGATTTCAATATGAGTTTTACAATGGAATAAATATTTCAATGGTTTTTGCTTGTCTCAGCTATAAACTTGTTACCCATGAGCTTTAAGCTCACCCCCTTTCATTCCCATCTCTAGGTGATGAGAAAGAGATTGGGTGAAAGAAAGTCAAGGCATTCGTTTGATTATGCATATTTTGTATTTTAAGTTAGATTGATGTAAAAATAAGACAATAGACATATGGTGAGAATTATGGGGTTTTGTATCTTTTGTATTTCGGATTTGTGATATTGATGATGTAATGTGGCTTGGAATGCCATTAAAGCTTTGTTAACGCTTAACTTATGATGTTAATGAAATATAAATTGTGTATAGATTTAGGTGGCTTGAAGTCATCAACTTAAGATGATGAATCTTGAGCATGAACCATATATATATATATATATATATATATATATGCGAGTTACTATGGAAAAGAAAGATAGGAATGTTAAGAATCATGAGATGTTATTGAATATTAAGGGTCAAACGAATTGAGGTTGAAAGTTAAAGAATTCCAATTGGTAGTTGAATGGTTATGCTCATGATATTTCAAGTTTGTATAGTGCAAAAATTCCAAGTTTTTCATGAGGGTAAAATGTATGTTCTGACTTCTAGGGAAAATGGGTTGATTTAGGTTGAATTCGACAAAGTTTCATGTAAGTTGTAGCTTGTCTTTCGATCTTTCCAACGATATAAAGTATGCAATTTTTGGATATCAGAGTTGAGAGATATGATTGTTTGAGTTGGTAATGTTGCATAGGATATGTATACCGAATAACTAGAGTATATGAAGTAATATCGCACTAGGATTGGTCGATTTGGAAAGATTATGAGTAAAAGGGATGATAGGATGGGTTTAGGATCCATTGGAGGGGTCTTGGAGAGTGGAAATTTTCGTTACACCTGAAGGTTACAAGGTCAGGCCGTGTAAAATCACACAGGCCGTGTAACCCTGATGCTGAAAAACTACCAGACCCAAAGGTCATACGGTCTGACTGTGTAAAATTCACACAGTCCGTGCTTTATCCAAATGATAGAATTTCACTTTGGAGTCTAACAAAAGTTGTAGATCTAGAAGTCTTCTTTCAAACCGTCCAAAAATGAAGTCAATCTAATATCTATAGTGAGAGTTATGGCAGTTGCACTAAGGCATGTACAATTTGAGTAAGGACATAAACATGTTGGATTCTTTTGACCATAACTTCTTCGTCCGACCTCCAAATTAAGTGATTCTTAAAGCGATAGATTCCTAGCACATTTTTCTACCTTTCCACAAAAATTGATGGCCATTGGTGTTGAGTTCGAAAATATTGATTGAAAGAATGTGAGGGGTCGGTTGGGAGAGCATGATTGGGCCATGAATATACTTTGGTTTCTTAACCATATCTTCATCTATAGAACTTCGATTGAGATGGTTCTTCTTTCAAAATAAACTAGAGGCATAGAACTACAATTGTTTTGAGTAAGTCAAATTGTGATTTTTGTGATTTCGTTGTGTGGGCTCGCCTTTGTGGCTTGAGATGTTATGAGAATGATGAGGAACCAATGATGGCTTATAAGGGTTAAATGAATTAACCCTACAGGGTAATACGCACTCATTTCATGATGCCAAAGAGAGTTAGATTCCGAAAACAAGCAGGATCCAACATATTTGGTATCAAAGCAAGCGTTAGACTCTGGAAACAAGCGGGGTCCAACATATGTGGAATGAAAGTAAGAGGTTGAGCTTCGAAAACAGGACCCAACATCATTGATAATTTTGATAGTGTTTACTTTTCTCAAATGTCAGAGGATGGTCAGGATTTTGGGGAGAGAATACCAACATTAATGTAATCCAACATTTTCAAGCATAATTGTGGCCCTTATTTTGTTGTAGCAATTTTTGAGGTTAATCCCTGACTGCCTTTAAGAGATTTTGATTCCCCAGTAATTTTCAAGTGAGTGAAAAGTTTCTGGAAACGAGAGTGGGTGATGTGAGCAGAAGTAAGGATCTTGAGAAGATGGCGAGCTCCAAGCCTATTGGAGGAGAGTTTAATGGAATTGAGCCCAAATTAATCCATTTAACTCAAATCCGTGGACCGGATACACTTGGAGCTTAAAGACAAAAAGATTTGGGCTATTTTAATGCTTCATCACTTAAGCCCAACAACATATCAGATTTATTTATTTAGTTTTTGGACTTTGTTTTATTTTGGGCTTCCAAATTTAGTTTTTGGACTTTGTTCTATTTTGAGCTTCCATGCATTTTAACCTAACCTTTTATTATTTAACCTAGGTATAAATATTTGAGATCAGATTTGATTGATGAATAAAATTTGAGAGTGAATTCTTCAAGGGAGGCGTGAATGTCTATATGATTACTTCAAAAAATTAATTTGCATCGGTAAGTAAATTCTTGCAATGTAAATTGATTTCTGATTTCTTTGAAATTGGGTCTCAAACTTATGATTTGGGGTTTGATCTGACATGCTCTTATAATAGAAAGATTGAGATTTTGATTCAATAAGATTAGAGGATTTCAAGAACCATATTTTCTAGAGGTTTCCGTATCAGGTTGGGTCTGACGGAGCAAATTACTTGAAAATTTTTGTTTACTTTACAGAAGCATTATCCGTACCTTAACCTTATGGCAGAGGCGAAAGTATTGTTTTTTAAGTTAAATTGGATATTTATAAATAAAGAGTTCCCTAATCGCGCGTGTGTGGATGTTGTTGAATTCTTAGGAATAACGCAACAGCTTAACTAAAGCTACACCGTTTTGTGCATCCGGATTACTAAGGCATAACACGGAGACCACTCCCACAAGCCCATCACCCCACCAGAAGATCGCTTTCTTAACTGCAAGTCTCTGGTTATTTTCTTCATCTCCATCTCAACGCTCGTCACTCCCTGATATTCCTCCTACATGACTCTCCAGATGCCTCCTGAAGTTGAATTAATACTTCTAGTCAATTCCACCTACTGATGCCCATTTAGTTCCAGAAGGCTTGAGTGGTCGTTCTTCTGGTCGTCCATCTTCAAGCTGTCATGCTTGTCCATCTGCGGCCAGGTGAATCTTTGCTTCTCAATTTCGTTCCTCTAGATCCTTCTGCATGTTCTCCATTCACTATCAATGAATAGCAGGGGATGCAATAGTGCTAGAAGGCAGAAGCTTCGATTATCTTAACTTCTGCCAATTTCATGGCCTTTTGGATCATCTCTGTAAATGCGCTTTGTTCTGTCTGTCCCAAACTACCTTAAGAGTGAACATCCCATTTCTCTGTACATGCATGCTAAATTCCTTGCAGATTCAATCTTTAATTGATAGGTCCAGGAGTTAATACGTCGTGGTGTGATTGGTTTAATATGATTGAATTTGTATGAAGTAATGAAAGAGTGTTTGTTCTATCTACACCATGTTTTGATTCGAAAATAACCTATAAGCAATTAGACCAATCGGTCTACTTTGACGCAACCACAAAGCAGATAACAAAACTTAAACTACTGCATCCATTACCTTTTTATCAGATAGACATAATCATGCTACATTATTTTTCATGCAAATGTACGTATTTCATTACTTTACATTAATTTACTTCTTGAGTATTCGTAAAACCTTTACAATTAATTGCGAATGTACGTATTTCATTACTTTACATAATGAATAACTCTATACACATTTTTGAATATCTGAGAAAATGTGCAATTAGTTATGATGGACAAAAGAAAAGTTAAAGTTAATCTAAAAGAATTAAACTAATTTCCCCCCTCTTATTCTTCTCCTTCTCCTTGTGTAAAATGGGGACCTCAGAGTTCATCAGACAGGTATCCCCTCCCTCTCTCTACATCTTCTAAGCTCTTGTTATTAGTGATCAGTTCAGAGCTGAAGATTCAAGTCAGGCTGCTGCTGAGTACCTCTTCCCCATGAAGATGATGGATGGGGGAGTCGAGAAGTGAATGTCGTCTCTGCAGCTCCACCAAGCATACCTTGGGGTTGGGGTTGGGGTTGGGCTCCTTGTTGAGCACTGAAACTCATCCCCGTGCTTTGATCAAACAATGGCCTTTCTTGCCATTGTTGTAGCCCCACCAATGTAACGTTGCGCTCCTGAAGGTCCCATGGAGTCGTCATCATCTGCTCTTGTGCTTGCATGACAGGAGGAAGAGGAGGACTGCATATTGCTTCCAGACTCCATGGTGCCTGTTGTTGACTCCATTGACCATAATTGGTAGCACTACTACTTGGCCCTTGGGAGTCCAAGGTATTGAAGAATGATGATGAGGTTCCTTGCATCTTAGGTGTGAAGTACAGAACCTCTTCACCTCTGGTTTGTGGCGGCAACCACTTGGCCTCATCGAAGCTGTTGTTTGTTGCTGGCCATGGTGGTTGCACTTGCACCTCACTAGAGAACTGATGATGATGATGTGACAGTTGAGGCTGAGCAGTGTATACATCATCGGTTCCTGTGAGAGGGTAATAAGAACCAGAGGGAGCTTGAGCACAAATGTTTTGGATGTCTCCAAGTTGCATAATTGTCGAAATAAGGTCGTCCATGCTATCCTTGGAGCCACCCACATTCTGAGAGGAAGCACAAGCAACATCCATATAATCACTTGTACTTGTAGTGCTTCTCTCAGCAGCACTTACATTGGTCGTAGGAGCCCAACAGCTCTGATCCTCCGCCATCTTTCCTCTAAACCTTGCAACACCAGCTGGGGGTGAGCTAGGACTAAAGAAACTGGAAGGCATTTGATGGCCTCTTAGTTGTTGATGATGGACACCTCCCAGCTGAAGAGTAGATGATGGTTGATCAAAGCCGAAAGAGGAGGGTTGAGTCGGAAGTTGGGCCAGTTTTCTGTTGGCAACCATTTGAGCAATTGGTCCCAAGTCTTTCGCAAATCTCATTAGACTTTCCCTGTACCCAATTCCTGCGTTGGGGTTCTAGATGCACCACCAAATGAAAATAATCATCATCAGCATATCATATATAAATACCAATTACTAATTATACGCAGGAAATTAAACAAAAAATGTTGAGATTACAATATCCCATGAGAAGAAGTACTCACAAACTGGAGTTGTTTTTGAGCATTAACCGCCGACGCAAAGCTCAACTGGTCCTCATCCACATAAGAACTCTGAGGTCTATATGTTCCACGCCTCTCAGTTTCAGAGGCGTTTCCCTCGTTTGGCCCTGGAAAAGTTATAGCGAAGATTAATTGGCTTAGCAACAACTAATCATATGATATTTACATACACATTTAAATAAGGATAACAAATTGAAATAGTATTCAATCAAATGAAGTAACAAAGAGTTACCAGAAGAAGGAATTGATGAAGGCAAGTTTCTGGAAGCAGTAAAGGCGGGACTTGAAGCATCCCATTGCTTAGGATGCTTGGAAGAAGCATGTCCATCGCTACTTTCATGCCGTGGTCTCTTGTCAGAGCGTCTTCTAGTCCCTAAGTACTCTGACTCAAATTTCTCTGGTTCAGTTCTAAGGCTATGAAAGAGCTGTTTGGCCAGCTCACTAATAGCGCGAGCCTGAAAGTCGAGAAAGTGAATCAGTAGTAGCAATATAAATGTGGATATGACGACAGCTTATTGATTAATCCTTATAGAGCTTTACCTCTACATGAAACAGAGTTGCAGGTGAACTGAATGTCATGGCATTGTTGCACACAAGAAAGACATCGCGCTGCATCCACATATCAAATATAGTATCATCAGCCATAATTAGAAGTTATTTGATGGTCCTTATACCATTTTCTTTGAGAAGCTCACCTCAAATAGTTCCAAACTCGTATAGCTTCCTTCCCAAAGCTTAGCCCTCATCGTGCCAAAATCCATGGGCTCTTTAACGATGCTGTAATAGCCGTAAACCTTAACATGGAACAAATTAAAAGTTAATTAAGTAATAACCATTGAACATTTGCAAGAAACATATGATCTAATTAAAAATTACCACGTCTGGATTGATCGCCTGTGCAAATATGTCATGAGTGTCTCTCCTGTATTAATAACAATTACTATGTAATTAGTGTTAAGAATTTAAAACCTTGTTTCTAACTAAAAACGAAAAGAGTTTCTTCTAAATAAGAATAAGACCATAACATTTATATCACCTTTGTAGTATATCGAGTATCAATTCCAACGTCTGGTTCCACTTTTGAGGGGATAAACCTGATGTTGGTTGATCTTGAACAACATGATAAATAAAATTTTATACTCTACTCGAGAACAAAAGTAGCCAATTAATTTATTAGCCAAAACTTGAAGACTAACCTAATCTGGTTGAGATGTTGGCTGCTCTCGAAGTATCACCTTCCTGCATGAATAATGATGATTGTGTTGCAAATAGAACATAATAAGCAAATGGCATGCACTTAATAAAGAGAAAGTGTCAGTTACATACCGCCATTTCTTGAAGTAAATATATACGATAACAAGAACGAACTTTCTATATTTTATCACTATAGAGTTCAGACGAGTATAGACTTCTTTTTTATTTTTCAATTTCAGGAGAGTATATGAATCACCTTATGGACAACTCAACTAATATAAACTATTGATTAGCTATAGAATGGTGCTGAAAGAAAGTTTGATTGGTAAGAGTATGAGCTTGAGAAGACATATATATATATACAAGAAGCTGCTCTAAATGACATAATTATGATATTTTTGCTTATCAGAAATTAATGCAAATATGGAAAAAGGAAAAAACAAGCATAAAATAAATACTCAAATTTATGATAAAGAAGAGAATATGTAAAATATAATAAATGCACTTGTATTCTTTTCATAAAATATTTAAGTAAGTAACAGTCCTCAAAAAAGTGAGAAGAAACTGAATTTACTACCACGTCATGTAGGCTCTTGCGCTTGTTGCCTCTCTTATTCGTGGACTTTCGCTTATTATTACTGTTGTTATTAGTATTAGCCTGTGCTTTTGCTTTTGCTTTTTTCTCTAAAGCAAGAAGTCTTGCTTTTTCTTCTAATTCAGATATTCTGGCGCTCCTTCTTCGTCCAGTGCTAGTTGTAATTGTTCCTTCTTGCCTTTCCATGCCTTTCTCTTTAATTTCTTTTTTCAAACAATAATAAATGATACCCTGCCCCAGACAAATTGTCATAAATGAAGATACGTCGCACACAGTCAATGGAATATAAACAACGATTGTTTAATGCATTCAATGTTACAAGACTCAAGACTGCATAGCAAATTGTGGTTACTATATATTTTCAATTTAGACTTTTGTTCTTCCAATTTCATGTTTTAGATAATACTTTCATGGAAGGGACTAACATAATTATATTGCTTTTAACAATTAAAGAATATCACTTTTCCCTATTTGAACCTCACTACAAATTTAAGCTTTATGAAAGCACTGTTATTTGTCACATATAGCTAAAAGTGTAACTTAAACTAACAAGACAAGTACAGAAAGATACAAGAAACAATAGGTTTCATATCACTTTCTTAATGTCAGTTTTAATCCTTCTATTCTTTTCATCTCATTCTTAATATGAATTGTATCAACTAATAAATTTAACTTGAATGAAGGATTAGACTATAACCAAAGGTCAGGTTATGGTATAATTTTATAGTTAGTTGTCCTAATTTGACAATAATACCAAGTGAAAATAAGTTGTGATAATGTTACCAAATCACCCCTTGTAATAAATAAAAGTTTTTAGAGAAACTTTCATTTTCATGCTTCTAACTAGGATTTGGTATTAATTACCGAGTATTCGATTGGTTCTTCTGAGATAAGAAATAAAGGTTATTTCATATTAAAATGAGAAAGATGCATGAGGACAAATGAAAATGGTCAAAAGCATTTGTACTCCTTAAATAAAAGTCAGTTGTAACCGCCGAAGTCAAACCTTCAGTCTCAATTACTGCTCACTCAACCTCTCCAGGTACCTGTTACATGATATTATAATTACAAATGAAAAAAATACAATCCAACTAATTCTATTAGCTAATAAACAAAAAAACAAACAAAAAACTATTTTGGAGAATTTGTGTAATAATAATTTTTGTTGCATTATTACTCAAAATAACAAGGATTCTAATATAGAAAGACCGACAATAATTAAAAAAGTTAGCATGAATAATCGTCTCTTCATTAGAGAATATTTTGTCTCAATTCATTCTCTCTGGCTAGGAAATTTAATTTAATAGTTTTTTAGTAGTTAAAACTCAACTATAAATAGATCAACTCAACAAATAGAAGACCTGTAGGCTGTAGCTGCAAAAAGAAATTAAAAGCTACCAACTACAAGAAGAACAATAACCATATTAGCTCATCAAAACATGGATTTAATGAGATAAAACATTCTAACACATAAAAGACATAGATCTAGTCACACTAAAGATAACAGAAGATCAAGTAAGAGGTAAAACAAACACAGTTTTGCATATGAACTCCTTAAGAAAAAGTGGGTCCACAACTGCATGCATGAACCACCATTGCTGTAAAAGACTTAGATCTGTACTCCAACCTGTTGAATAACTTTGAAAAACAGATAACTACGGACTACAGTGAATCTAACTATTACAATGAGTAGATCTAAGAAGAAACTTCAAAAAACCTGTTGAAAGCATCACTAAAACTCTTAACACAAACCATGCATCAAGTACAAAAGGAGGCATAATAGAGTAACTTACCGAATCAGCTCTCTTACCAACAAGGAAAGGAAGCAGTAAACAGTTTTGAAAGTTAGGAAAGCTCCTAATACAGGGAAAATTATCTATTGCTTCTTCTTCAGAGCACCTTGATTTCCTATATTGACCACTAAAAGGTTACTTCACACTGTTCCAAACACTAAGATACCACTCATTTTATACACAAATTATGAAAACCTTGTCGGTGAGAAGTTAACGCTACGTGGAACACTCAAATTGCCAAATGTACGGTGATTAAATCTTGAAATTTGTCTTTTTTGGTTTTAAATGAATCTATTGACATATTTAGCAGCATAATGCCGTTTTAAATAACGACAAATCTAACAAGGTAAGCTTTAAAACATATTCCAAAAACCATAGCATTCATTAACTAATCTTACCTTCTCATATTTGGCAACACGAAATCCTCAGGCATTGAGGAAGACTTTAAAACAATACTCATAGTTGATGCAAAGAATCATTAAAATTGATATCGTAAAATAAGTGAAGTAAGCTCAGCATGCTTGCATAATAAAATGATATAGCAGTTCTATCTTTCCCAATATAATTTGTACATGGTGTTACATGGTTGAAGCATTATCCTTCAAATATGCTTGCAAAGATGCAATAGTGCACTCAAGAAACTATCAACAAGTGAAAAATAACCAAACAAAACTAGGCATCATTGGTGGATAGAAATTTTGCATATATTTTGGGAATGGTAACAAGAGAATGATCAAACTACAAAAGTGAAAATTCTTTATTGGCAATTCAATCTCAAGTATGTAATCAATTAGGGTCCACCTACATTATCCTACATGGCTGAGTCTGTGACTGACCAATCCGTATATGTAGCTCACCATAGTTCAGCTGTAGACAGCTTTGTACATACATGGTATAGTGTTCCTCTGAGACCTGACTAATTTCAATCCTAATAACAAACCCGCTTGCAATAGACTTGTCAATCAATCTAGCATACAAAGGTTTCGTTGTATCTGCTCACTAGATAATACAGAACTAAATTGATACTTCCCTAGTATACTGCACAAAACAGGGCATAAAAGTTTATTGAATGGGAAGACAATATCATTCATGCCTCTAATTTAAGGGTTGAATCAATCATATTGACAACACTGTTTTGTTGAGTCCAAAGTTGTGTGCATCTTCCAGCCTTGGTCAAGAGAATTTCATCTGGTCCTTGATCGACCCGCTTCCCGCTTTCTAGAACGGTTATCTACAAATTACATTTGAACGATGGAAGTAAGAATAAAAGCACTGAACAGCTAGGGAAGTGAATAATATCAGGGCAGATCAGAAAGTGCTTAAAAAATCTCAAATTTATCCCACACTCCAATCAAAGTTGGATCAGATTTAATATTACACCCTTTTTGCTAGAATATTCAGATTTCTTTATGATCAAGGGGAAATGCATTCAGTTTGTAGCATACAAACACAAACGTGCCAAAACATGTGGATAAAAAGATGGTAATAACAACACACATTACATCCTAAAACATCATATGCAATTTTGTGTTACCTAGTGGATATAGAAGCTTTGTATTTTCACGGGCTAGCAATACGGCTTTCTCAAGTAAAATGCAGGAGAACATAGTTTATGGCGACATGCAGGGGAACATAGTTTATGGCGACTAAAAACTAGTGAAGAAAGATGCTCTAATGGTGCTGTAGCAGAAACATTACTTCTAAAATGTGTATGGTTATATCAGATAGAGAGAGCGACAAAATCCTAGAGTAGCAGCATTTTTGTTTCAGGACCTTAGCAGAAGCAAAATATCATCAGACAGCATTGCTGTTCTAAGCCTACGAGCTACAAAATTTGATGTTCGATTATTGGCTAATAACTTCAGTGCACTTAATATCTCTGCCTCTGTTGTACTGTCAAGTGCACTTGTAGGCTGTAGCCTCATCAGAAAGCCTAAAGGAACAGAAATCAAGTTAAGGATAGAACGATGATCAACTTATAAAACATCACCAATGTCAAGATCCAACTGTAAAATCTTGCCAATCATATTCAATCCAAAATCATGTGTTGATATTCAAATACAACTGATGTCTTGTTAGGTGACAAATACCAAATTGGTATATCTTCTTATGTGACAACTTGTAGAATAATGCAATTAATGTCAGTATCAATGCAAGTGTGAACCAACTCATTTCACATTGGAGTTTTAGAAGCTATTCCATCCAGGTAATGGAGCAAAGAGTTCGGAGGTTTCAGCAGAAAACAAGATGGTAGACATACATTTGTTAGCTAGAGATATTGTCGTTGCTGAGCTTGTCGTATCTTCTCGAGTATTATTACTCTTAACAGTAACCATCATCGTCCTCATCTTGACTGGCACTTCTGCTACAATTAGTAGTAGCAAAAGAATTAAATGTTGTTGTTGGATTTGAAGAAATTGATTAGTGCTGCTGCTGTTGCTGCCTCCTGCGGTATGCCATGATTGTAGACTCCGGAAGAAGGGAAGAAGATGAGAATCAGATCCTATCCTTGATTCTAATCTGATGATAGATTGGATTCGAACCCTAACAACCCAATTCAATTCAACATACCCGCTCGCTTGCATTTTTTTTTCTGCGAATGTCATTGTCAACTCAACCTCCTTCTCCCTCGCTCTCGCCCTCCCTATTCCCTACTCCCTAGTTCCTCCCAGAGCCTCCATTTTCTTTTTTTTTTTTTGTAACGGGAAAAGACGAATACAAACTAAGTAACAAAACGGGGGCAACGTAGGCCCGATAAATCCTCGAGGAGGATCAAGTGGCACCCAATGGGTGTGGTAGCAAAATAGGTAACTCCCGGGGTCAACTGCACCGCGTAAGAGGCCAACCAATCCGCACTTCTGTTGCTCTCTCGGTAGACAAGACGATGAACAACAGTCCAGTTCCTAGTGAGCAGAATATGAATGCGCCGGATGATGGAATTAAGGGCCCGGGATCGGCGATCAGAGGAGGAGAGGATGTCGAAAACCACTTGAGCATCAATCTCCAGCTCGATATGGCGATAACCCTGGTGCCAGGCTAGTCTGAGCCCAGTATAGATACCCCATGTGAGCACCAACCAAGTTTCTGGGCGAAACCTCCAAGCCATCGGCCCTCACTGTCACGAAATAACCCGCCTGCAGTGGCTGAGTGAGATGAAGCCCGGCTGGAACCATCTGTGTTAACCTTGATCCACCCAGGAGGGGGGGGGGGTCTCCACCGAATGGGATGTTCCGGCCGGACACGATTCCCTGCAGAGATGGCGAGTTGAGTCCTACCTGGGGAAGCCTGGAGTTGACCTGCATAAGACAAAATAAGATCCCGGGGTGGGGAAGGCCACGTAAAATCACTATCAAAAAGGGTCCGGTTCCTCCATTGCCAGAGGAACCAACACGAAAGGCCAAACAAGGTGGCCCAAGCATGACCGTGGAGGTGACGGCTGGGTTGGAGGTTGTAGGTAATCCAGTCCCGAGTCGGTAAGGCAAAAAAAGCAATCGGGGACATGTGCATAGGGAATAGGCTCCAAACTTGACGAGCTTTCCGGCAGTCCCTGACTACATGCAGAGAATCTTCCTCTAAACTGCAACAGTAGCATGCGGCATCAGAAGAACACTTGATCCGGACCCGATGCTGGTTGGTGGGGAGCCGCTCGTGGGCCAAGAGCCAAAGGAAGGATCGAATGTGTTGGGGGCCCGGCCACGACCAGATAGATTTCCAAATCGCATGACCCGAAGCATCGTCATGGCCCAGGCTCATGTTGTACGTGGAAGCAACTGAGAAATGCCCTGTAACCGTACGACCCCAAAGAAGTTGATCCGGTCCGAGGTCCGGGTGGGGAGGGAAAACGGCGGATATCATCTGGTAAATATGAGGCGGTAGGTAGGGTTGGAATTCATGCTCCAGCCAGTTCTCGTCGGAGTCAATAAAGTGACAAAACCGAAGAGACAATAGGGAATCGGGAATCGGGAATCGGGAGAAGAGCCTGGGAGTGAAGGGGGCCGATCCCCGCCAGCCAAGGATCTAACCAGAAGCGAATAAGACTGCCATCGCCGATCATCCATTGAATGCCTTGCAGAACTTGGGGCCAAGTAGCCTGTATGCTCCGCCAGATCATGGAGCCTCCCGTGGTGCCCAGGGAGGGGGGGAGAGTAGTGACATCGGCGTGATACTTAGCTGTGATAACTTGAACCCATAACGAATGAGGCTGGGTAAGCAGCGTCCAGCCTAATTTAGTGAGAAACGCATCGTTAGTTTCCCGAATACGCCGGAGGCCGAGGCCGCCTAACTCCTTAGGCTGACAAACTGCCTCCCAGTTGACAAGGTGAATCTTCTTGGACCCATGGTTGGACCCCCAGACAAATGTCCTCATAAGTTTTTCCAACTCGTCACAAAGGTTGCGGGGAAGGCGAACGGTTTGCATAGTATAGCTAGGCAGCGCAACGATGACAGACTGGGCTAAGGTAATGCGGCCTGCCAAAGACAGAAGACGAGCAGACCAACCGGTGAGCCGTTGTTGAACCTGGTCCAGAATATGTTGATACGTGCGACGGTTGACTCGGTCAGGAAGGAGAGGGACTCCAAGGTACCGACCAAGATCATGGGTCTGCGAATAACCGAGGCCACTGCTTAAACCGAGAGTCGTCTGAGAGGAGAGATTGCTGGAAAAGAAACTCCGAGATTTAGCGTGATTGATACGCTGGCCAAAAGCCTGTCAAAAAGTCCTTAACACGTCCGTAATGACAACCACCTGAGGGAGGGAGGCTTCAGAAAAAAGGATAAGATCATCCGCAAAAAACAAGTGGGAAAGGGGGGACCGTGTCTGCTAAGGCGGATAGGAAGCTAGCGACCGGAGGAAACCGCGCTCGAAATGGCATGCCCTAATCGTTCCATGCACAGCACAAAGAGGTAAGGGGAGAGAGGGTCGCCCTGACGAATACCACGGGAAATGGAGAACGCCTCACTCAGATCACCATGCCATTGCACTTGAAGGGAAACACTAGTGACACATTTCATGATAAGATTGATCAGAGAAGACGAAAGGCCGGCGTCAATAAGAGTATCTTGAATGAAAGCCCAGGAGAGCCGATCATACGCCTTCTCCAGGTCCACCTTTAATGCCATAAACCCTTTGCGCCCCGTTTTCCGTTTCATGGAATGGATGACTTCCTGGGTGATAATGATATTATCAGTGATAAGGCGCCTAGGGACAAAGCTGCACTGGGTAGGGGCGACCAGGGTATTCAGATAGGGTTGGAGACGACGAACAATGATCTTAGCAATAGCTTTATAGAGCACGGAACATAAGGCAATGGGCCGAAATTGCATGATGGAGGTGGGGGACGAAGTCTTAGGGATGAGAACCATAATGGTGCGATTAATAGCGGTCTCCCAGAGCTCGTGATGGAAAATTTTGTGAAGGAAGGTAGACACCGAGGGGCCGACAGTATCCCATTGGGACTGGTAGAAGAGAGCAGTGTAACCGTCGATTCCCGGGGCCTTGTTGGGGGCCATACTGAAGAAAGTAGACTTGATCTCCTCCGGACAGAGAGGCTGATAGAGATCATCCGAGGCTTATTGGGGAAGGCCGGGGTAGTGACTACGGATGTCCCAGGCGGGGGGTTGATGAGGATCCGCCTGATACAGGTGCTCAAGGTAGTGAGCGGCGTGCCACCGAAGGTCCGCAGGGTCGGAGAGAATGGTCCCATCAGGAGTTGTCAGGGACGCAACGCGTCCCTGTCTGTGGCGGGATTTCGTGATCGCATGGAAATAGCTGGTGTTGCGATCGCCATGCAGTAACCATTGACTCCGAGAGCGCTGATGCCAGTATAGCTCTTCTTGATACAACACCTGCTCCAAGTCAAAGCGAAGCTCCTCCTCCAGAGTCCGAAGAAAAAGAGAGTCCGAGGCGTCCAAGCGGCGTTGAATGCCCTCAATTCGGGCGAGGAGCCTTCTCTTCCGGTGGAAGATGTGGC
>JAOTBA010000008.1:5565906-5577098 GCA_025629845.1 Erythroxylum squamatum
GGCTTTTGGAACTTCCAAAAGCCGAACCAACAGACACTTAGTTACTGACTTATAATCCTTAAAAATGTGGAGCTTCTACACTCCCAGTAATACAATGAGGCAATAGGCCACATGCAATCCCTATCCATCCTGCGTCCAATTCAGGATATCATTCGAAGGATTACCTTCCAATGCATTTCGTATACCGAACTAATCAACCACCATTTCAACAACCAAACGAATAAGATTAATCAAGATCCTAACTGATGAAAGACTTGATTTAGATCTTCCAAATCCTCAGTTTCAAAATTAACAAAGATAACCATAAATAGTCCACAAGCCTTGTAAAACAATAACATAATCATACTTAAAATCCATGATAAGATATTCGTTTCTAAAGACAATAAAGTACTTTTAGATGACAATTTTCGAAACAAAACTTCCTTTCAGTAAACAAATGAGAAGCCTACGCAGTAGCAGGCAAGAAGGCGCATCCCGCCTTTCGTGCCGCAAGGGGTCCATGGCATCCAAGGAGCTGGAGAAATTGAAAGCAGTCATTAGATTCCCCGTGCATTTTTACCAAGAAACCAAAGTTAGAGACTCCGAATACGACACAGCTGGGGAAAGAAAATTACAACCATAAAATTACATTGAGTGCCATAGCCAAAATTACAAAACTAACCTTTGCATTCACACCATCAGGAGCAATTCTGTTCTCAGCCTTCAGTCTCACATAATCAGTGCGGCTGAACTTAGTGAAGCCCCTGAACACCAAAGTCATCCAACAATTTAGAAATATGAATCTTCTTTGCATTCAAACTACAAAAACATTCAGATCAAGAAGAATTCTCCAAGATCACTGGCCATTTAATACAAACAGGTTGCCTCTCAGAACAACAACAAAATTCAGATCAAGTAATTATCCAATAATACCCTTTAATGCAACATGTCGACATACAATCTAAGAGAATTTTGCACTGAGTTGGGTAAATTATAGCCCAATGACAGCAGACATTTCTAAATTAAAGGGTCAAATGATAGGAAGCCACCTAGGACAATTACTAACAACAAACAATACAAGTAGGTGCGCCAATTTATAAAACGAGGCAAACTATTTGACTAGCAAATTCTTAGACAAAAAGGAGCAAAGAAAAAAAGACAGTTTCAAGGTGACATTAGAATCAATGCATACCACTTCCTGCTGACAATAATCTTTTGACGACCAGGGAACTTGAATTTAGCACGGCGAAGAGCCTCCTGGGCATGAACACCATTGCTGTCCTTGCATCGAACTGACAAAAGAACCTGACCAATGGCAACTCTAGCACAAGTGCCTTGTGGCTTTCCAAAAGCACCCCTCATACCAGTTTGGAGCCTGTCAGCCCCAGCACAGGAAAGCATCTTGTTAATACGCAAGACATGGAAAGGATGAACCCTAACCCTCAAGTGGAAAGCATCCTTCCCAGCAAATTTGGCCATGTACTTGTTGCAAGCAATACGAGCAGCCTCAAGAGCCTCACTGGAGACATTTTCTTTCTCCCAAGACACCAAGTGAACGCAGAATGGGAATTCATCAACTCCCTTCTTCTTCATCCCAACATCATAAATTCTAATCTTGGGATCAGGCACACCACGGCAAAACCGTGATTTGGGGTATGGTTTGTTTTTTATCTGACGGTAACACCTTGCTGGTCCTATTTAAAAACAAGAGAAGAAGCAACAAGATTTAGCTGGAAAGAAAAAAATTATTTTCACCAACTAGAGCCCTGAAAGCATATACAATATCCAAAAGTTACCCATCAAACAAAATACTTAACGTAATATTAGTTCTAATCTTATTTACAGCAAGAGAAACTAATCTATCAAAACATAAATTATAGCAACTTATGTTCTGCAAGAGCGAACCAATACAGCATTCCCCAAAAATAATTCACCGTGCAATGATAGTTCTAAGAAAAGAATGATTACTACAGTGAAATGAACTAACTAAAAACATAAAACGGATCAATTCGTAAAACATGGAAAACATAAAACAGTCGGCAAAGTACTAAACATCAGAATAAACTGAAAATCCAAAAGACTAAGAGATAAAGGAAAATGGATCAATTAATGATAAAGAACGACTATAACAGATCTGTGTGTGTGCAATGCACAAAAGATTAGACAAGAAATTTGAAGAGGCAGAAAGGACGGACCGACTTACTTCTTCCCATGGCGGCAGAAAAACTGAAGAAGCTTTAGGGTTCTGACTTTGCGAGAGAGGTCCCTATTTCGGGTTTTATGCAGAAAGAGGGCTGTATCTCATTACCCTAAAATCCCGAATTCCAATTTGAGGCCTTTTTTTCATAACAATAAGCCCACACAAGAAGTACACATAAAGTGCATATTACATGACCCATTCGGCCGTATTGTGTATCCTTTTTTATTTTTTATTTATATATTAGTTATTTATTTTTAAAATATTTTTTGATTTATAACAAATTCTTTATCAGTTAGGTTGTTATTTTCTTATGTTCAAATACATTGTTATATCTATCTATCTATCTATAATTTATTTATTTATTCACGAGCACCAAACTAACCAAATTAGTTTTTTTATGCATTTCTTTTTTTATACAATTAGCAAAAGCTGGATATTCGCGAAAAGATAAAATAAATTGTTAAATTTTATATTTAAATAAATATTTAATTTGTTAAATATTAAACAAACTCTTAATTTTACCTCAATAACGTAAGTTAAATTTTAAAGAGAAATCTATAAACAATACATAAAAAATTATAGCATAATAAGAAAAGAATTTCATTTGAATAATTTAAATAACTTAAAACATCATACGATTTAAATATTAATTTTTTTTGTATGTTCAAATAAAATTAAGTGATTTAGTTTAGTTAATATTAAAATTTCAATTGAATTCATATTTTTAATTTTATTAAATTTAAAAGTATTTGTCTCTGTATTAGATAAAAAAAATGTTAAAGAGATATTCATTTCAATAATTAATATTCATGCTCATAAAAACTGATTAATTTATTAATTAATTAGACAAATTTTATAAATTAATTAATTTTTATTTAATAATTTTTTTTAAAGTTAAACTTCAAATTTTATAAATATAAAAATAATTATTTTCAATTGTGTATTAAATTTTTTAATTTTATTTAATCTTTTATCCACAAGATCTAAGTTTAATTCTGAAAAAGAAAACTCAGCAGGAAAGGCTATTATCACGCAGAACAGTGTACATATACGTTTACAAAAAACGCTCTCGTCTGCTTCTGTTCTCTTCTATTGTTCTTCTTCGTTTTTTCGCCTTCGTCCCTGTGCTTATCTATCCTCCGTCTTCTCCAATGGCCATCCTCCTCCCGGAGGGTCATTTGTCCATATGGATACTCAAGTTACTATCCATATGGTAGCGTGGCCTACTCTTTTTGCCGTCGCCTGTTGGTTTCTTTGAAAATGGCGTAACAGCAACATCTTTGAACCGGGATTTGTTTGGCCTCTCGACGATATTAAAGTTGTCATGGATTACACCATTTGGATTACAAGTGCCGGTGAGATGGAACATCGAGTCTTTCCGTCTCAAGGGCTTCCTTTGGGTTCTTTAGTAGGGTGGGATAAACCCATTGTCGGCTGGGTTAAGCTTAATACCGATGGTACCGTGAACCCGAGGTCTAATATTGCTTCAGCCGGCTGAGTTATCAGGAATTCTCAGGGGCATTGGTGTGTTGGTTTCTTACACAATATTAGCATCGGTGAACCCCTGGTAGCTGAACTCTGGAAGGTGTATTCTGGTCTTATTGTGGCTTGGGATTGGGGCTATCGGCGTGTTCTAGTGGAAGTGGATTCGTTGGAGGTAATCAATATTCTCTCCTCTTCACATAGTCTTTTGACTGGGCTCTGGTTTTTGGTGACAGGTATACGCGACTTGCTCCTTCAAGACTGGGAGGTGCACGTTCAGCATACCCACCGTGAAGGCAATCACTGTGCGGATCACCTGGCGTACTTAGCTTCCTTCGCAGCGCAGGGGCTCCATACCCTTCAGGAGCCACCCCCAAGCCTTTTGGAGGCTATTTTCTGAGACCGTGCTGGCGTTCTCTATCCTCGGACCCTTCATAGGGGTTTAAGTCCTATACATTAGTCGTTTCGTTTGTTTTCTTTCCTTGTAACCCAAAAAAAAAACAAGAAAGAAAGAAAGAGTAAGCCTATACACGTATCTTCAACCAAAAAGTTGATCCATCGCAAACTTCAAGCTCTATAGTACATACAGGTTATATAACATCCAAAGTGGTCCCTTCCATTTTATCTGGGACTGATGCTTGGAACGGCACCACTAACAAGGTCACTTCCGGAGACATCTAGTGATGCATATGGATTCCTTTGTACAGTAGCCGATGATGGTGGTGATATTTGGTTCCCTGTATCAACTTCCATCTGCTCCGTTGTTCCGGTATTGGGTCGCGGCGTCATGCCCCATATAATTTCAAGTTCTCTTACTACATCAGCCATCGAAGGTCGCATGTCCGTCTCATCTTGGCAACATTTCAGTGCCAGGTTTAAGAACTTCTCTACACAGTCAGAAGGATAAGACCCCATTCCTCCATCAATCACTGAGAAGATCATCCCAGACTGATATGCAACATTTACCTGATCAAACGAAGATTAATACATTACTTAATTACACAAATCGAAGAAAAATACAGAGGATTAGCGATCATTGAAAGAACTCATATTTTGCGGCCGTAGAAATCCTTTCAATGGTTAGAGTGGAGGATATATCGCAACTATCGGATCTATCATCAAACAGGCTAATTTAAGTAGTGGTACAAACTTGAACTCTCAAACTTCAAAGTTAAGAAGAGGTTTTGTGGCATTACCTCCCTAACAATGTTTTTGCCATGTGAGATTGGCTGCATCCCTGTCAATAGCTCTAGAAATACTACACCAAGGCTGTATACATCACTCTTGTCGGTCAACTTATGCGTTAAGAAATATTCTGGATCAAGGTAACCCTGAAAAGGTGATACAAAGACATCAAACCTGGCTCATGTTCTTCCAGGGAATGTAGCGACTTATTTCACAATCTATATACCAAATAAATGCAGACTTACTGGAGTGCCTTTTACAACTGTGGATACATGAGCTGGTGCAGAACCTTCAATATCAGGAGCTGGGGCTAGCCTCGACAGTCCAAAATCAGCAACCTTTGCAGTGTAATTGAAGTCCAATAATATGTTGCTTGCTTTAATATCTCGGTGGAAAATTGGAGGGTTGGCTTCTGTATGTAGGTAGAGAATGCCTCTAGCTGAAGCCAAGGCATACCTCAATCTTGTAGCGAAACTCAAGGTTTCTTTAGTCTTTGCTGTGGTACAAATATACGGTTCACCGTAAATAGATCAAGTGAGATCGAACTTGTGTTATATGTAAACTTGAAAAGAATGGTATAAGTTTCTGAACACGTTTTGATTATTGGAAAAAAAAATTAATTGGGAAAATATGAAACTTACCAGAAAGATGGTCTCTAAGAGTTCCATTTGACATAAACTCATAAACCAACATCTGCATGAGCAAATAGCAATATACATCAAATCATTCCCATATTATCAGCTTGAACACATCCATAGTCAAAGAAACCGAACCAAGGAGTTGAAATTTGCTCATGACGGCCGTTTTTTCTGAGTTTTTGTGCAGATAGTAAAACAGAAAATAGAGTAATTACAGTTAAATATTTCTGTTTTTAATGTTACTAAGACTTGAGTAAACAGAGAGATTCCTACATAGTTTAAAAAGTAATTCGGTGTTTTCATTTCTGAAAAACCTTTGTTTTGCTGTGTTCTGTTTCAATCTTCTCTATAGTTCAACAAGGGAAATAATCATCCATGCACGGGATTTAATTAGAGAAATAAAGGATGGAACTTATGAAAATCACCATGTAATAGCTCCTAATCAAGAATATCTACGAAGTCAGATGAGGAAGAGACAGATTCTTACAAACAGTTAGCTAATGATAATTCCCCAGATCGATGAGAAATGAGCAAGTTAGGGAATGAGATGAGAGACTACCTGTTCACCTTCCTCCTCACAATATCCAATCAAGGACACGAGATTTCGATGATGCAACCTTGACAGCAACTCTATTTCAGTTAAGAATTCCTTCTCGCCCTGTAAAGATCCCTTTTGAGCACGTTTTACAGCCACAACTTTGCCATCAGTTAGGACTCCTCTATGAACCTTGCCATACCCTCCGTGACCAACCTCGGTGGAGCTACAGAAATTGTTTGTCGCCAAGGCCATTTCAGAGAAAGTGAAATCCTTTACTCCATCAATTTTGATGGTAACTTTGGAAGCTGATGTGGAGCAAATTTTTAGACGTGAATTTCATTACCGCATGAAAATTATGAAATGTAGAATTCAGTGACAATAATAAACACTAATACTCACCAAGACGTTGCTCTTCAAAAAAAAAAAAATACTCACCAAGACGTTTTTTAGGAATTGCTTGATAGTTCTTCGAACGCGCCCTCAGAATAAGAAGTGTTACAATTGCAGATAATGCAACTGCACCAGCAATGGCTCCTACAATTGCACCAGCCAGAACACCTTTCCTTATACCGGATGATCGAGGGGTAGCGTACTCTGAAATATCTAAATTCAGTCAACAACTTCATAATGCTGTATGTGTTGGGAGTAAGTATATCGGATAATGGTCATTGTATGTACAAAATGAGAAACTCATACAAGCTATCATTTGCGTACCAAGGAAAGAAGTTTTTTTTTTTTCATAATATAGTCATCAAATGATTTCCTTACAACAATAACTAGGTTTGGAGACAAACCATCTTTGTATGGATCCAATAGATTGATGTAGAGAAGCTCATAAGGTCCAAACACTTTACTATCAGAGATGTTCCACATAGTGAACAAACTATTTATGCGCCGAATCTCAGTCCTGTTGAATAGATAGGAACTATTGCTGTTGGCATCATAGACGGGAAAAAATTTCAATTGCATTCTCAATCGAGGCCCCTCTTCCCAGACAAAATGTTCGAGGTACAGTTGAGAACGGTCTAATTTAAGACTTGAACTCAAATACTCCTCAAACATATTTTTGTAGGGAAGAAAATCCCAGAATCCAGGACTTTTCAATCTGTACCCAACAATCATAGGTGCAGCACAAAAACAAGGTGTAGGGGATGATGGCGAATATTCATAAGGAGGTGGGCATGATTGTATAGGACAGACAGTGATTCGGGCTACTGAGATCTTCTTCTTCTCCACATAATTTGCATTTCCGCAGAACTGGACTAGACTAGAATCTTTACAGGCAGGGTTGCCTTGAAGCCTGAAAATGTTTCGTAACATCCATAATATAATCATTTAAAACTCACCTGAAACAACATTCAGTATTATATTTTCCATATATTCAAGAAGACAGGCACGAGGGATGTTATTCATTTCAGATAGAAAGTTGCTTATATCAGAAGGAAATTCGTCATGCTCATCTAGATCATTCATAGTAAAGGAGTTCAGAAACAAACCAGAGTGTGACATTTTGAGGGAGACTAACACTGCCCGTAATATTTGAAAATTTGTTGTTCTCAAAATCTCTGCAACATCAAAGAATGACAAACGATTAATATCAATAGAACTTACATTTCTGCTTAAGAGAACCATATAACAAGAATTTAAAGTTCTTATATGTACATTTGCACCACTATAGAAGCTCTTATCGAAGGAAATGAAATATCATCATTAATGTCTTACAAGGTAAGTCTCTCAGTTCCACTGAAAGCCCTACTTTGCCAAATAGTTGATGGAATAGACCCACCCAGTGAATTGTTTGCAAGTGACCTGCCATTGAAGATAACCTAGTTAACCTTATTATTGTTATGCAACGTTAAATTCTTTTGTGTCAAAACCCTCATAGTAACATACGAAACTGTGTCATTCGAATAGCATTACAGGAGCCTTGCAACTAAAAAAGATAAACGAAAGTGTTAGTGGAATAACACTCACAACTTTTGAAGGTTAGGAAGACTGGAAAAGTAATCAGGTATCGTTCCTGTAAGATTGTTGCTGGATAAATCTCTACAAATTGCACAAGTCAACATCAAAGTGAGTTGATCATAATAATCAGAAAAAGCATCTATTACTTTCCATGTAGAACATCAAGAAGTGAAAGAACTTACATTGTTGTAATATTATCAGAAAGCTTATTGGAAGGTATTGACCCAATTAAGTGATTCGAACTCAGGTCTCTGTAAGTGATCAGAGATTTTTCTTTAGATGACAAGGCCAGCATAAATATCCAAGAATAGGAACTAAGGAAGGTAAATAACTTGTGTCAATGAGACAGAAATATAAAATATAGACAAACTTACAGATAGCTAAGTTTTGGTATCCTACTAAGGTCAGGCATTGGACCTCGCAAGTTACAGTTCCGCAAGCTCCTAAAAGGGCAAACCAGGCGCAGAGATAACGTAAGAATCCGTGCGAAGAAGATAAGGCAAAGGAAACAAGGTATAACAAAAGATATCGTGCCAAAAGCAAACAGTAGTATGACTATCCAGCAACTTCAGATCAAAACATATAATCTTCTTATTGTATGATGCAGTCATAACTTCAGCAACCACAAAACTTTTCTTTATTTCAGTCCTCAATTCGCTGAAATGTACTTGTCTCTACCTTAAAACAGAAAATGCATGAATGAGAAAGCCAGTGCGATGTCTTCTCTTTCAAGATAAACGTAATATAAGTTTCTCTGAAATATAAGTACTGTTCATCTTCGTCTTCAAGTGTTTTCTGGTTTCCACGTAACTTTTCGTGGGTTCATGGCCTCCTCTGTGCATGAAAGCCACCTCCCAAAGAAGGTTAGAGTTCGTGCGCGTGAAGAGGATCCTCCACCGGATCCCAAACCTACATATAGTGCGGTCTTAGGTACCTCCTCGGTGGAAGTGGAACCTGTGTCCCATGCTTGGCCGGTGGAAGAACTGATTGAGCCGGTGGACGGCGATATTACTCAGCTGACGGGGGAGGCAGAGAAGGGTGTCCTGCTCTCTCAACCGTTCAAGGAGAAGCTGGATCAACAGTGGGATAACTCGGTTATCATCAAACTTTTGGGTCGTAGGATTGGTTACAAGGTGCTCTGCACCCGTTTGGCTTTGCTTTGGCGTCCGACAGGTCCCACGAAGATTATAGACTTGGACTATGATTATTATCTTGTGAAATTCATAAATCATTCTGACTTCCTTAATGCTTTAACAAATGGCCCTTGGGTCATCTTCAGCCATACATTGTCTGTTCAGCGATGGACACCCGATTTTCGTCCCTCCCAAGGAAAGGTCACAAGAGCTGTTACCTGGGTTAGGTTCCCGGAATTGTCTATTGCTCGTTATCATCCGCTGATCCTTTCTGCGTTGGGCAACCAAGTGGGACAGACGGTACGCATTGATGAGACGACCATGCAAACACAGCGAGGTCGGTTTGCACGCGTGGCCATAGATGTCGATCTTACCGTCCCCTTAACCTCATCGGTGGAACTTGATGGTGAGCCGGTGAGGGTGGTTTATGAAGGACTTCCGACAGTGTGTTTCTCATGCGGAATGGTGGGACACGAGTCCACCAAATGTTCTTCGATTCAGTCCGACGTTCCCTCCTTCATGCCGGCGACTCAGCGACAGGCCCCTGCTTTCACCGCCCAACGCGACTCGGAGGGGCCAGTGATAGTGGTTCAGCAGGCGACAGGGGACAAAGGGTACGAGCCTTGGATGGTGGTGCAACGGCGCTCCCCTCCTGCCTCTGTTCAACGTCCACTTCAACGTCAGCCTCGCAAGCACCCGTTGGCTTCTCCAGGGGGTGGTTCAAGGTATACGGCCTTGGCAGAACTTGAGTCAAGCACCCCGGTCACTGCTACTGATGGGACTGTCACAGTGCCGAAGGATTTGACAGGGACAGGGGCCCGTTGGAATTTTGCTGATTTGGTTACTATAGGTTTTCCACCGAGCAACATGGAGCCTCCACTTCTCAGCATGGTCGACGTCGTACACGGACTACTCCAAAAGGTAAAGCTAAGTTTAATGCTTCCTCAGTAATTACTCCCAGTCCGGCGGTAGCCAAAGGTAAAGCTAAGGTTAATGTCTCCTCCGCGATTAACCCCAGTCAGGCAACAGCCAGTTGTCCTCAGGTAGGTGCGATCAGCAACACCGAGGTATCTCTAATCCCATCTGGCTCCGATTCACATATTGCTGTTACTTTTGATTCGCACTCTGAAATGATTTGTGATACTAATTTACTTCCTCCTCAAGACGGCGACACGCTAGAACCTTGCCCTATGCAGGAAGTTACTACTTCCGCTAGGGCCGGGGGTGAGTCGACGCCAGCTTCATTGTCGCCTACTGAGCCTCCTGATGGCTCTACGGGGCCCTTAACTACGGTTATGTCGGAGGTGCTCGTGATGGAGATTCTGGAGGGTGACAGCTCGGGCAACCTCTCGAATACTGCTACTGTTCAATCGGATGTGTCGCCTCCCGAGCACATGCCATGTCCTTGATGTCAGTCCTCTTATGGAATTGCCAAGGCATGGGCGGGCAGCATATCCAGGCCATACTACGTAATTATATACGTATGTATCGCCCGGGTATTCTGGTTTTGTTTGAACCTCGTATTAGCGAGCCCAGGGCTAACACTGTGATTAGGAAGTTAGGTTTTGATTACTCGTTTCGTGTAGAGGCTGCTGGTTTTTCCGAAGGCATCTGGCTTCTTTGGAAAGCTGGCATTGAGATCTCGGTGGTCATTGCGCACCGTCAATTCATCCATACGAAGGTCCGGATTGATAATTGTTCCTTTGCTTTTACCCCAGTTTATGCCAGTCCACAACAGACCACCCAGAAAGTCCTTTGGAGTCTGCTAGGATGGATCGGATCTACTATTTCGAAACCTTGGTTGGTGGGGGGCGATTTCAATGCTAAACTGGCGGCTTCTGACAAACAAGGGGGAGCCCCGCACACTCGCATTGTTAATTCGCAATTCAGGGATTGGGTGCATCTCTATGGCTTACATGATTTGGGTTTTCGGGGATCTAAGTTCACGTGGCGCCGTGGTTTCACTCAAGCGCGTTTAGACCGTCTGTTTGGCTCGTCTTCTTGGCTTCAAGCCTTTCCTCTCACGGTCAATCAACACCTTCCCTTCTTGGGCTCCGATCATCGTCCCTTGT
>JAOTBA010000008.1:5604652-5625557 GCA_025629845.1 Erythroxylum squamatum
AAGTGATAGAGGTGGTGAGTATTTTCCTCAAGAGTTCTTAAATTTTTGTGAGGAAAATGGAATCATACATCAAACAAGTGCTCCATATACACCCCAACAAAATGGTTTGGCGGAAAGAAAGAATCGAATTTTGGTTGACATGCTTAATGCAATGTTAGTAAATTCGGGTTTGCCAACGAATTTGTGGGGAGAAGCCTTGCTAACAGCTTGTCACATTCATAATAGAATTCCCTCAAAGAAATTTAAAGTTTCTCCATATGAAGTATGGAAGAAAAGAAAGCCAAATCTAAGTTATCTTAGAGTTTGGGGATGCCTAGCATACTATAGAGTTCCGGATCCGAAAAGGACTAAATTAGGACCTAGAGCACTCAAAGGTGTCTTTATTGGATATGCAGAAAATTCTAAAGCATATAGGATATTAGACCTAGAATCCAATGTAATTGTAGAGTCAAGGGATGTTGAGTTTGTTGAAAACAAGTTTCATAATAAGTCAAGCTCAAATCAAGACTCCACTAATAAGCATTTGGTTGAACCACAAGTTAAAAAACATTCTAAACCAAGATCTAGCATTGAACATGATTCAAGTCCTTCAACTGAAGTTAGAAGGAGTCAACGTGTTAGAAAAGAAAAGGACTTACATCCGGATTTTATATCCTCACAATCTATTGTCTTCTTAGTTGAAGGGAATAGGACAATGGTACTAAATAAGATACCAATTGTTTTACACGTTGAGGATGATCCAAAGACCTATAAGGAAGCAATGCAATCGAGAGATGCATCGTTTTGGAAGGAAGCAATTAATGATGAAATGGACTCTTTATTATCAAATAATACTTGGGTCATCACTGATTTGCCTCCTAGTTCAAAGGCTATTGGATGTAAGTGGGTGTTTAGAAGGAAATATAATACAGATGGTTCAGTGCAAACATTCAAAGCTAGATTGGTTGCCAAAGGTTTTAGGCAAAAAGAGGGAGTAGATTACTTTGATACTTATGCACCAGTTGCAAGGATAACATCCATAAGGGTACTGTTAGCTTTAGCTTCTATTTATAATTTGTACATACATCAAATGGATCTTCATTCAATTCCTTGCATTTCAAACTATTTTGCAACAATCCAATAATGTGAAGTAAATTTCGGCCTGCTAATTCCTTTGTTATGGGAAATATAGGAACAATATCTACTGAATTTCTGTTGGTTATCTAGAGCAACTTATGAAGAATTCAATCCACCAACATGCATGTTCATTTTAGTGAAGAATTTCTTAAAAGTTACTTGAAAATGTTGATAAAGTGGCTTGAATATCGAAGTAATTTTCCTCAAGCATTCAAATGCATGTACAGCTCATACCTGGACGTTTTCTAATTTCCCTATAACGAGTTTTAACGGTTTTATTATTTTACATTATTTTTCAAGAAGTAAACTTGCAGCTGCTTTATCTCCCTTTGTCTATGTAGTAAGTACCTTCATACTCAGGCTTTCAACTGCCCCTTTAATCTGTGAAGTGAAAATACTGCAAAAAAAGTTCATGATAATCTGGGCTCTTTGTTGCGGTCATCAACAGGAACATCTAAGGTCGGCGTTGGTTCAGGTTCATTTTCTTCGAATATTTTGTCAAGATATTATGTAAGATCCCACATCGATTGGACAAGAGAACGAAGTACACTTTATAAGGGTATGGATACCTCTTCCCCATAGACGCATTTTCTCGAGTGCGGGAAGAGCAAAACTGTGAGGGTTTTAACCCGATGGGCAACCCAAAGCGGAAAATATCTGTAAGCGGGTGGTCTGGGCTGTTACAAATAGTATCAGAATTGGTTTCCGATCCAATGTGCCAGCAAGGACGTTGAGCCATAAGGGGGTGGGTTGTGAAATCCTACATTGGTTGAAGAGGAGAACGAAGTATGCCTTATAAGGGTGTAGATACCTCTTCTTTATAGACGCGTTTTTCCATATGCGAGAAGAGCAAAACCATGAGGGCCTTGGCCCGATGAGCAACCTAAAGCGGACAATATCTGTGGGCGGGTGGTCTAGGCTATTATACACTATCTAACTCTTGAAGAAGAAACAAGAATGCCTTCTAAAAATATTTATAAAAAAAACCAAGTATATTAGTGACAAAGTATAAAAGTGAAGATATCATTCTTTATAAGAATCCTGAACGAATAAATAATAACAACAAAGATTTTAGTGGACTTAAAATTGCTTTAAAATGTTTAATATTAAATAACAGTAGATGTGGAAATTTATTGATAGTGAATGAGTGAATAGTTCTTGACAGGCCAACTAATGCAATATGCAACTTACAAAGAATGGATTTTCATGGGAAAACATAATAAATAGAATAAGTGATAGAGAATAATACAAGTCGTGCATAGGAACTGATAAGATATGAAGGTGATCACAAAGCTGAATTGGTGTATATTAAAATGTAGTTATATAAAAATTGGTAAAAGTGTCAGGAAAAAGTTGAATAGACATATATGGATTAAAGCTCAAATTATAAAATGTAAACATTATGAAATAGTTTAAAGGGTTAAATGTAAAATGTTAGTGATAATGAATTTTTAACGAAAAGTATATGCTTAGCTATTGCGAAGTGTATTCAGAATTTATGACTGTGCCAAAATTTAATAACTAATTTTATTAAATATTTTTAATAAACAGTTAATGTTATTTATTGATCAAATCAGTTATTATAATCTGCTATTAGCTAACTGCTAATATAATCAGATAACAACTAATACAATTCACTTATCGTAAAACATAACTTATATGTTTGGTTGAATTAGTTTGGGCCTGGAATCCGGATTGCCAGATTTTTGGCCTGTTACGTTATGAACCATGAATCACTTTGATGAGAAACTTTCTATTTCCTTTTGACATTGCAAAGTCGACGAGGCAGCTGTTTAAGTCTTGATAGTATTTATTATTTATACTAAGCAAATTAAGACATAAAAGAATTTGTTCAATTTATGTAATTTATATTTTTACAAAAAAAAAATTAATTAACACATTTCAAAATTAATAAATGCATTAAATTCGATCTAATTTAAACTTAAGCCTAAATAAATTTAAAATTTGACCGCATTAGTAAGTTGCACTTATTAGGATTACCATTACAACAATGTTTTTTAATATTTTACTCATTGATCAGAATATTGTACTCTATCACCAAAAAATCATTGTCAAATAGGAAAGTTTTATACCAACTTTTACTACCAGTCAATACCGATTCTTGCGGTTGGTATCGACCGATAATTAGAATATCAGTCAAAATTTTAACATTTTAAAAATTAAATGATCTTCTTCTAATTTATAAAAAAGAAGTGAAAATAATATTAATAAAAATAAAAATATTTGTTATATCAAATTTATATTATTATAGTTTCCTAAGATATAATTGAAGTAAATTGAAAAATTGAATATAAATTATTTTGTAATTTTATAAAATAATCTAAAACGTTACTCGCTATTAATCGGTATCAAAATTATAGTGTAACTTTGATTTTGTAAATCCAATACTAAGTCTTACAATATTTGTAACTTTGATTTTGCTTCTCGAAGCGAATACTTCTCAATCAAATAAGAAAGCTGTCAAAAGTAACGTATCAATTTAGGTAGTATTCAGGGTTGAAGATGGTTGACAAGTTGGGCTCAGTTTGTGTCAAACATCTTAAATAATAAGCTGAAGTACTTCAGGTGACAAAAAGACACCCGGTTTTATAAGTTTAGGCCTAACTTGAAGCCCAACTTTCCCAAACAATTGTGTACCAATTCTGTGTTGACATTGCTTGAATTCAGCCCTAAACTCCCGTTACGCTTTCCTGAATTTTCAATCCAAACCTCCTGTATATTCAATAACTTATTCAGGGAATAATTATAATTATTTTGAAAATTTTAAACTAATCAGATTAGTCAATTATTTTAATTAATTCTATAACATAGTCTGAAATTATTGAGTTAGTAATTGGCAAAGAATCTTGACATACGTATGGAGAAGGTGACAAGAGACAAAAGAGTACTGGACAAACAACTGGAGCAAGCAAAGCTGACACACTAACTCGCTCCAAGCAGAACTCAATGAAGAAGATATCGGAGATTGCACTAGGCATTAATAAACGTAACACTTTTGGTTATAACGAAATAAGAATTCACTTCCTTCTAGGGACGTAGCCAGATATGTAAGGTAGGAGGGCCCAATGTTTAATTTTTTAAATTTTAGGGGGGCCCAACTCTTAAATAACATCATTTTTATATATATATATCTATATATAATATTTATTTTTTAAAAAATTTTGGGGGGCCCAAGGACTCCCTGGGCCCCATCTAGCTACGTCGTTGAATCCTTCCCTCTTTGAGAGCAAGTTGGAGAAATGTTACTATCGAATATGCAACCTTTTAAAGAAAACCTGATGATGAAGATATATTCGGGCATGGCAGCTGGAAGATTAAAAAAAAAAAAAAGAGAGGCTGTTAGGACATTGCATCCATCCCTCAAAAACTCATTCAGCCAAATGAAAACTCTATTACTATGCATGCCCTTTCCACTTCAAATGGGTGGTTTGTAACTTTAGAAGAGAACAAAATCCACGAGTAGGCAATTTTCTCCTCTAAACTCTTTGGTCGTGGCAGTCTCGGATACCTTTGAACAAACAGAGGAAAGAAGAGAAGAGTTGGTAGGTCAGGTATGGTGGTGAGACTTGATGGTCACTATAATTTCTTTGACCAGATTGGAAGCAAAATCAGTAGCAAGTAGATGAATGAAGTAATGTGGGAAGCAATTAAGACTTTAATTTATTAGTTAGTGAGTAAGTAAGGTCCTACCCTCACCTAATTTGTGGATCCATGCATGTCCTCTCCACTAATTTACATAAAATATATTAAACTTAAACACAGCGAGGGTGATTTTTTAAATTGACAAAGGCCCTACCACGTGGTTTCTGCCACTCTTGTGCAGGGAAACTAATTATCACAAGAAGAAAAGCTGTTGAAGATTTGCATCATCTCCTATGTACAAGACTACAGATTTAAATTTCTCATGATATCGACTCCATATACATTATAGGAAAAGCAAGTTGAACATCATTAGTCAACTTTGTTCAACCAATTTCTTTAAATTACCTGTCTTAACTTACAACCAAGTTCTTGATCCATCGGGATGGTGTCAACAAAGTGGCAAAAAAGATGTCAAAACCAATACCTCGGTCAAACTTAATAACGCGATCCGATGTTCACACCGCATAAAAAGGAAAAGCATTCAGCAAGCAACACTTCCCCTCCAATGTCATGCAGTTACTTGGATGGATTTGTAATTCTCAGTTAAATTAAGTCTTAATGCTATGAAGCAGCTTTGATATAACTTTTATGATTGCAAGAAAAGTTGGAAGAATGACCCGTACCATCACCACCTATTTGACCTTGCAGGAGAGCGAAAGGTCGTATGTCCGAAACAAATGAAATAATAGACTTTTGTCTATAATTCGTCCCCCTCGTGCAATGCACGTTTACAGGTTACGAAAATGCATTTAGTTTACTCCTTTTTATCTTAATAATGAAAAGGATGACAGTAACATGGGCGAGACAAATAGGTATTCGGCATAAATTATTGGTTACTCGACTATAAGTTAAATTCATTTGTCTTCTTTCAGTTACAAATGAGATATTAAACCACAAACTCTTGTAGTTTAAGATTTTTTTTTCTTCATGCATATATGGACCATATAATTATCATAGGTTAAGTGCATAAGATATGAATTCGATAAGCATTGAATTTTATATGGTGGAGTAGTTGGCATAGGGTAATTAAATTACCTAACAACAAACTAAATGAAGAGAGTAGATGAGGTGCTGTGGTTGGATCAGGACGAGATGGATACTCAATACAATAGGATGTTGTCTAATTTCTACCTATTTAATGATGTAATGTTGTCGTGTCCTATTTCTTTGAACGAAAAAAACTTACGTGTCCTCTTATATGATACAAGGTTGACTAATATAATAATCTCTTAATTAAATCATTATCATCGTTAACATTAAGTTAAAGTCTTGTTGAAACGTAGACTTTAGAGAGATTATTAATACTACAGAATTAAAAATGACGTGTATACATATGTCAATTAAACATAATAAAATAACATAACTAAGTAAATAAATGAAATAAACATAAAATTGTAATAAAATAAGTTAAAAAATAGATAGATATAAATAAATAATAAAAAGAAAGTTCTCTCTGATATGTTTTTCGTGGGTTTCTTACTTCGATCGTCAATCTGACCATCGAGCACGCGATCAGCCACGAATTTCTTTGGTCTGCACCGAGATTGTTTGATAATCTCAATCCAAATCTCACAAAAGGTTGAACAGAGAACGCACCATGGATATTGCGATCGCAACCATCAGAATTTCATCTTCTGCACTTAGTGCATCGGTAGATTATGAGAATTCCACGGCTGTACCATGATCAGATAAATCGTGGAAGCTTGCGTTGCGCTGCTTGGGAATTCTGACTTAAAGTACAACGAGCGAGGGTATATCTCTTTTAGGTAATCTATAATATAGTTTCGCTTAAAATGGTATACCATATATACTAATCAAGGAAAATGGCTGAATTTAAAATTTTTAGTGGAATTACTTTTCCTTGTCTGTTCTTTGAGATCTAGTTATGATTTTGAATGCCAACTTTTCTTTTGACAGAAGAATCGGGGCAAAGTGTGGAATGCGTTGAGTGACAAGGGTCAACTATTCGAGGACAATAGTTGATCTAATCTCAATTCTTATTAATGAACTTTACACTTTATTCATATTAAAAATTTAATACAGAATTTGAACTTTGGAACTCTTTTTAACGTCGGAAACATTCCATATTATTCTATTAATAAATTTTCCATCGAAAGAACAAAAATGAAAAGCGGAAGCATAACAACACAAACGAATAAGCAGATATAACATCCGCATTAATACCTTTGTCGTTACAGAAGCGACTTGTCCTCTTAACATAATGAGTATATATAAATATGAAATGGAAACATGTTTATTTTTATTGTCTATTAAATAAGAATGACAATTTAGTGTAAATCTAATTCATAATAAATAAATAAATAAATTTAATTTAATTAAGATTTGTGAATTTAAATATTATGTTCGATCAATTTTGAGTTTAAAAATAAAATTTAAATTTAATTTCCAGTTTAAAAAATTATATTCTCAAATTCAGACCCGAATCTAAGTTATTGCTAAGTTTAATATTAAATAATACTTAAATATTCATAATAATCTATAAAATTATGTATTATTTAAATAAATTAATGACATATTTAAATCAAGTGAGTATTTTTAAGTTTAAATTAAGATTCTTAAGGAATATTTTTCAACCACTTAAACCATTATTAAAGGGAATTTATTTTTAAATTTTGACGAAGTAATCCTATGTTCTTTATCATAGGAAGGAGACAATGAGTATTATTATTATCCATTGAAACATAAGTAAATATGTCGACTTCCCATTCAACGTTGTCTGGATTTGTGGAATGTGCGACTTGCCAAACTCCGAAAACTTTCAACTTGAACGTGTAGTGGCAAAACAGTAAATTTGGCCAGATGAACCCAAACAGACGAAAGATAACACAGCGATGCATCGTAGTGATTAAAGAAAACGTCTTTTCCTTAATCTGCTCAAAGTTAGTAGCGAAGGTGGAGTTGCTCTGTCTCTCTCTCTTTCACGCCTTCTGTGCCCTCCCCTTCTCTCTCTAACCCTCATCCCACAAATTTACAAGTTTGCTGCTCTCTTTCTCTCTGTTTCGTTTACCAGAAAGCTCTGTCTTCTTTTTCACTCTTTAACGCGCGACTTCACCCGCCCATCTCATAAATTACTCACTCGCTCACTATCTTTTACTGCCTTTTCTCTTTGTTGGGTGTTTGACGTAAGAAGTTTTAAATGCTGCTAATGATAAGCATACTCTTTAAGATACATCTCAGAAGTCGTACACAAACATTCGCCTCTCAGAGTTCGTGAATTCTTATGTTCCTCATCACCTGTGCTCCCAAGATTCCACGTTTCGACTTTTTCCTGGATCTGATGCTGTCCTTGAAATAAAGATTATTCTTTTTCCTCCGTTGTGGCTTCGACGCCGCTTCCCTTTTGGCTGCCGGAAAATGGAGCTGCTGCGGCCAAGTTTATATATCGTAGAGCATTACTAGATGACAGAGTCCTACATGCTTCCAGGTTTGCAACTCTGCCCTTTAACTGGAGGTTTTAGATTGTTGACAGTTTTAGCAGCTTACAAATTCTTTTGTGCTTCTTCAAGCCTCTAGATCTGTCTCATTTTTGTTGACACCTTCCAATCTAAAAGTTATTCTGAGGGAGCTGAAGCATTTGAATTTGCTTGTTTCCTTTGAAATCAACAAATTTCAAGCTTCTGTCCGCGTTTCTTGAACTAGTTTTTTTTGGGATCTCGACTTGTTTTGTGGGTCTTGCAAGTTTGTAATTTTTGCTTCTTTTATTTTCGCATCTATTCCCAATTCCCTGGTTGATTAGTGTACTTTTGGTTTAGTTGAACAGTTCCAGCTGCTGTTCATTTAACTTGCCCGTTACATAATCTCAAAATCTTACAACTTTATTCGTTCCTTTGGTCAACTTTTCATTGTCAATGGCGTTTATAGAGGTTAAGAAATTGGAGTTAAACCAGAAAAGGCTCTTAAATCCGGGCAATGTTAGTATCTCACCGTGAGATTTATAAATGCAAAAAGATCAACTTCCTATCTCACCAGTCCTCGGATTCTCCTATGTGTTGTTGAACTGATTAGCATGTAAAGCGTGAGTCACTTTATCGGTACTCTTTGATGAGCCAAGACATGCCCTGCATTACCTTTTCATTTTCTATTTACTTTCTTGTTTTCTCTTTTCGGTAGTGAACCCAACGCTCTCTGGCTAACATTATTGACATTGAACATTTCATACAGAAGTCTTAGAATACGATAGAAAGGAAAAGTATTGTTCTTCTTCTTTTTTCCCCCCTCTTGCTTTATTCGTTCTCTAATGTCTTTTGCCTGCTTTTGGGTAATGTACTTTTTGGAGCATTACTCAGGATGTTGGGTATAAATAAAGAGGAAAACGACCTTAACTTTTCTCCCCGGGAAAGCTTAATTTGGGAAGTTAAATCGGGACTCTTTCTAGTTAACAATTTGTGCCTTTCATGATTTCTTCGTAGAACCTAAATGACATTCTGTCCTCTTCACAAATAAATTGATTGCACAGCTGGTGTAGACTTCTACCACCCTCAGGCCACCTCATTTAGTATTTGGTCTTGCAGATGAAATATGTCCTACTTCTAACGGCATAGGTAGGTGTTGCATTAAATCCAAAATTATAAAGCTAGATCACCTCCTTACCCTATGTTACAAGGTTCTTGTTTTTCTACGTGTCCCGAACCTAGATTGATAATCCGTCATGGAACTAGAACTCTGAGGGGTTCCTTTTTTCAACACCTGCTGAACACAGAAAACTAGTGGGCTCCTTCAGAACGGATCCTTGCTTTACAGCTAAGGACCTGTGACTTTGATGTTGTCCTTGCTGCAGTATGGCTTTTAATCCAAAGGAATTTGCACGTCCTGTTTTCTTCCTAGGATTTGCATATATGCATTCTCTAAAGGCTTATAATGTTGTTGTGTGGTTTCAATTTGAATCAGGAAATTTCAAGGCCCGCAGGAGTTCAATATTGTTGTACCCTGTGTGAATCAACTCTCCATGAAGTTCATCCTGCCTTCAGTTTTCTATTTCTTCTTTGTCCTGGTAACTCTTCTTCCTCTTTCTACTGCTGACCTGAAGGCCGATAGTCAAGCCCTTCTCAACTTTGTAACTGTTGTACCACATCATCGAAAGCTCAACTGGAATTCCACTTCCTCAGTATGCAAGTCCTGGGTGGGTATTACCTGCAATGCAAATAACACTCGCGTGCTTGAACTCCGGCTTCCTGGAGTGGGATTTGTGGGTCATATCCCAGCCAACACACTTGGTAAACTTGATGCCCTTACGGTTCTCAGCCTCCGCTCCAATCTTCTTAATGGCAATCTGCCTTCTGATATCACCTCTCTTCCATCACTCCAACGTCTCTTCCTCCAACATAATAACTTTTCTGGTGGCGTACCTGCCTCCTTTTCCCCACAGCTCAATGTAATTGACCTCTCATTCAATTCGTTCACAGGTGGTATTCCTCAAGCAATAACTAATTTATCTAGTCTCACTGGACTGTATCTTCAGAACAACAGTCTTTCAGGCCCCATACCAGATCTCAACAACACAACAATCAAGCGCTTAAATTTAAGCTATAACCACCTTAATGGCTCCATTCCACCATCTCTTCAGCAATTCCCTAATTCATCCTTCACTGGAAACTCTCTATTGTGTGGACCACCTCTTAGTCCTTGCTCCATCATCCGTCCCCCACCGTCTCCAACTCCTCCTTTCTCTCCCCCTCCTCCAATTCCCAGAAAGAAAAGCTCAAAAGTGAAACTGACAACAGGAGCTATCATTGCCATTGCAGTAGGAGGATCTGCATTGCTGTTTCTAATTGCTTTAATTATCTTGTGTTGCTGCCTTAAGAAAAAAGACAATGGAGGCACGGGCGTGTTGAAAGGGAAGGCTGTGAGCAGTGGTAGGGGGGAGAAGCCTAAAGAGGATTTTGGCAGCGGGGTGCAAGAACCTGAGAAAAACAAGCTGGTGTTCTTTGAAGGTTGCTCTTATAATTTTGATCTTGAGGATCTGTTAAGGGCTTCAGCAGAAGTGTTAGGAAAGGGGAGTTATGGCACTGCATACAAGGCTGTGTTGGAGGAGTCAACAACTGTGGTGGTGAAAAGGTTGAGAGAAGTGGTCGTAGGAAAGAGGGACTTTGAACAACAGATGGAGATGGTGGGAAGAGTTGGACAGCACCCCAATGTTGTTCCACTCCGTGCTTACTATTACTCAAAGGATGAGAAGCTTCTGGTATATGACTACATACCGGCTGGCAGCTTATCAACTCTTTTACATGGTATGTTTTAACACTCAGCAACTTTTCTTAAACGTTTCCTATAAGCTGAAGGATACTTATCACAAGTTTTTATTTTGTTGATGACATTCACTCATTTTTGATGATCCCGCCGCTAAACAGTGCTAATACTTCAATTCAAATTGTTCTATTCTTTTTTCTGTCAATGATCTTCTGCACGTATATGAATATGAATAGGCATCTCTGTATTATTGCAAAGAACAGCATTGATCACTAGTGTTTTTTGTTTCTTTGCCCTGTTTACAAGACAACCATCTAAAATCTAAATACAGGTTTAAAGTAATCATCATCTGTTGAGCAACAGCATTAGCCTAACTAGTCCTATCCTTTTTCTTATTACCACCCAACTGTTACTTATCATGCGAAGAGACCTCCCTAAGACTAAGCTAAGACCTATCTTTGCTACAACTTCACTTTGTTATTGATTGTACGGACAATTATACACTTGAATCGTATATATTTGTAATATTACAACAGGAAGCAGAAGCTCTGGAAGGACTACATTAGATTGGGACTCGAGATTAAAGATCGTACTTGGCACTGCAAGGGGAATTTCTCACCTTCATTCTGTTGGTGGCCCAAAGTTCACTCATGGAAATATCAAGTCCTCAAATGTTCTCATTAGTCAAGAGCATGACGGATGCATTGCTGACTTTGGTCTGACTCCACTCATGAATGTCCCAGTAACTCCATCTAGAAATGCTGGCTATCGTTCTCCTGAGGTGATTGAAACCCGTAAACACACGCATAAATCTGATGTTTACAGTTTTGGTGTCCTCCTGCTGGAGATGCTAACCGGCAAAGCTCCGCTCCAGTCACCAGGCCGTGACGACATGGTTGATCTTCCTAGATGGGTGCAGTCGGTAGTGAGGGAGGAGTGGACAGCTGAAGTCTTTGACGTCGAACTGATGAAATACCAAAACATAGAAGAAGAAATGGTGCAGATGCTGCAAATTGGTATGGCCTGTGTAGCAAAGGTGCCGGACATGCGACCAAACATGGAAGAAATTGTTAGAATGATTGAAGAAATCCGGCAATCTGACTCAGAGAACCGGCCATCTTCTGAAGAGAACAAATCAAAGGATTCAAACATGCAGACACCCTGATTGATTTGCCAAAGTTATCACCTTTATTAACTTGCAAGATTAAAGATTGAAATTTTCTTCAGGCCAATAAGGGTTTTGCAAAAATTAATGGAACTTTACTTGATAATCGCAAGGCTGAGCGTGTGAATTTGTCAAGTTCCAGAATTATTCCGAGCCACATTCTTTTCTAGACATGTAATTCTATGTTTGCTTTTTTCTCTTTTCTGGGTACTCGCGAGTATTCATTTATTGTAATATCCAATTCAAATATTACCAATTCTCTTCAATCAAGAACTCGCCCCTCGCAGCATTCGTCATCTTCCCTAAACAAGTCAAAGTCAGTTTGAATTCAACTTATAAAACTAAATAGTTGGACCCACTGTTTGGTTAATGTGGATTTGGTTAATGTGGATTTGGTTAATGTGGATAAGATAAGACCATGGGATTGGTTGATATTTGGTGGAGGTCTGTATACTTTTACAACAAAGTTTAATTAAAGTCAAAAAGTATACAATTATTGAGATGTTAATAATTATTTGGCAACATTATTTAAAAGGATTTACTAAAAGGAAAGTAAAAAAAAGGAGCGTTGATCTTACGCGAAGAAGCGGAAGATAGAGAAAGGAAAATTCTAGAAACAGAAGCCACTCCCTTCATCTTTCTTCCGTCCGCCGTCGCTCTTTCGCTATTTAATCACGAGTATAACTTAAGTTTTGGCTTCTTCTCCTATTCTCTCTCTCGATTGGCGATTCTAGGTTTGTTTCTCTGGTCTTGTATGCTTCCCTTTCGTTCTCTTGTTGATTATGGCGTGTATTTGGTAATTTGGTTTTGGGTTGTTTGTTCGTTACGCGTGGTGTTTTAGGTGATTTGAATTTCAGATATTTTGGAGGATGGCTTCCAAACGCATCTTGAAGGAGCTCAAAGATTTGCAGAAGGATCCTCCAACCTCTTGCAGTGCCGGTATTCTTCAAGGATCTTTAGATTCTTTTTGATTTTATGATACTCCTTTTTATGTTTACGTTGAAACTATGCGGGCTAATGATAATTTATTGTTAGGTCCGGTTGCCGAGGATATGTTTCATTGGCAAGCAACAATCATGGGACCTGCAGATAGCCCATATGCTGGAGGTGTCTTTTTGGTTTCTATTCACTTCCCTCCTGATTACCCCTTTAAGCCTCCCAAGGTACTCATTGATTTTATGCATGCTAATTTATATATGTGATTTTAATGTTGTTTATCAAGTTGCGTTATTGCATTAAGAGGAATAGCTGATGGCATCGCATGGCAATGAAATGTGATGAAGTATTATGTGTCATAGTTATATTTGTGAGTCTTGTATATCATGGCAATCTTTTTCTTCTGGGTATGAGTGTCCTAATATAGTACAAAGAGACAACAGGGGTTTACAATGAAACTAAGTAAAGAGAGTGAGAAAGATTGGATCTGAACATCCAATAAATATTCCAACGTGATTTATATGGAAATCTTATTCAATCATTTGAAAAAAGCATTTTGATTTTGATTTTGTGTATTACCAGTTCTTGGTGAAAGACTTGATAGAAAACTATGATACATGTTTCTTTGCAATTCCGTAGCGTGCAACATCTTGGTGTATCATTCTTCTGGTAGAATTTTCTTTTTAGCTGTATAGTTTTCATTCTTCTCCATATTTGTAGCTGTTCAAAATTTTGTTCATCCAATTGGAAGTTGTTTTGCTTTGTCATGTAGTTTGCTTGACACTCATTCTGGTGTATATAGTGAAAACACATCTCCGTTTCTTCTTTTTTGACTGCTATGTGTTTCTTTGTTTTAGAAGTTTTTACATATTGATTTGATGTGCAAACTAGGTTGCGTTCAGAACAAAAGTCTTCCATCCAAATATTAATAGCAACGGTAGCATATGTTTGGATATTCTCAAAGAACAATGGAGCCCAGCTTTGACTATTTCCAAGGTTTGCTTTGATTTTCCTTTTCTAAACATCATTTAAATTACTGCACTTGATAACAACTAGAAGTCTGTGCGTTAAAATTGACTTGTTTACTCGTGCAAATTACAGTTCTAGTCATTAGTCATTTGTTGTATAACAAGTATGCTTTTCAGTGACGATCTGCTTCTGTGTGCTTCATTCTTTATCATTACTATTGATGCCTAAAATTATACAATGGCAATCAAGTTTCCTATCTAAGGTGTAAAGGTTTGGTGGGGAAGCCGTATAGGAACTGGCAGGGAAACATTGTCCCCACATTTTATTCATGTGGATAATTTCGACTAAATTATGGCGGTTTAGCTGTTGTATAAGTTAATATGATTACTTAGTTATGTCAATGGTTTGGGAAGACCAATATGTGACCAAGAGTGCAATTATCTGATGCGCCTTGGAAAAGTTTTGTTAAGAGTTGCACAAACTTGTCAGTCCCTCAATTTTCTGTTAAACGTCCAGACAGTGTCAATGGGCATTACTAAAAGGTTATTCTTGTCATGGAAAAAGGATAGGTGGTACAGTTCATATTATCCGGGGAACTGGGCCACTTGACTCCTTCTACTTCTCATCTGTAGTGCGGTTTGTCAGGAAGAGTTGGAAGTACTTATTGGCCTCCTATCCTGGTCTTCTTTTCATTCAGTTATTTACACAAGAAACAGAACTCTTGTTAGTTACTTGGTCAAATAAGTACTTGAGATGGTGAGGTTGAACTTCTGCATCTATTTTGAAACTTACTAATACGAAGGATTTGGCTGTTTTTTTGTGTTTGAAAATTTCTTAACCTTTGAACATTCTTGTAAGTTTTTGAACAGGCTGTGACATTATTATACCTTATTCAATGTCAAAAGTTGCTGAAAACTGATTTATTCTCTTGGGAATCTCTCGTAATAACACTTCATACTTGAATTTTAGGTGCTCTTGTCCATATGTTCTCTATTGACTGACCCAAATCCAGATGACCCACTTGTGCCGGAAATTGCTCACATGTACAAGACCGACAGGACCAAGTATGAAGCCACTGCACGCAGCTGGACTCAGAAGTATGCCATGGGTTGATCCAAAACATCCATTCACACAAAAGAAAAAGATTTTCGTACCCTCTGGTATTGGTTAGGTAAAGTTATAGAAGCGTTCGAATGTGCTGTTTCCTTTCTGGTGTTTTTATTTTGGACTTGAAGTTGAAGGCCGCCTCCATTAGTCTCTCAATACTTCTTGGAATAACATTTTAGAAAGGAGAATGAACTGTAATGTACTGTCATCTTATTTTTCTGCTAACAGAATGCTTGCTTGCTTTCTGGTTGTAGCATTTACTACGGGTTGAGAAGTCATTGGCTCAATGCGTATGAATGTATTCTTCACAAGATTGATACATATGGATTCTTTAACGTAAGGTTTCGGTTATTTGAGTCACTGACAATGACCCATTTGCGGCTTGCATTGGTTGAGGCTGTATATGTAAAGATCAGATCCTTATTATTTTCTCGGTAATTATAGTGCGTGAATCATCAAGTATTGAGATTGATTTATGTCACATACCAGATTCTGAGAAGTTGATACGTCAAATTGCAGGCCAGCCATTGAAGCAGTGATGTATCATCTCAATCTCGTGGCTGTATCACAGCGCTCTATTTTATTAAAGAATTTATAGAATTGCCAGACATATCATGATTAAGACGACTAACTAAGCCTGGTAGTTCCTACAAGTGATATTTCCTAAACACTTATCACTTAACTGATAAAGGATAAGAGTTCTATTAGAAATCCGGTACTGACGGTAACTCTGAAGGACACGTATTAAGATCCACGGGAACAAGGTCATCAGGCAAAATGAAAGTCTCTTGGCTCATATGGGAGCAAAAACAAATGGTAGATTGAACAGAACTTTAAAAAAATCGCATCTTTGAAAGTGAGATTAGATTAGCAAGGTATACATACTCCATAATTTTTTTTGGGGTAAAAACGACATTATAACCGCTAAGTTAATTAATTATTTCATTATAAATCCTATAAATGTGCTTTCCAGAATAATTGTAGTTGATGTTGAGAAACACTAGTACGAGTGTGAATGTGCATCTGCCCAACAGAAGTAAATGACATTTCAAAGCAGTGTTGGATGAAGATCTAAAAAAGGAACGAAGGCACCGCAAAGTCTTGGGGACAGAAGTGTTTGAGAAAATAAAGAAAAGGTCAATAATGAAGCTAGTTCTGTAACTTTGGAGGAGGTTGCTATTCAGTTGATGAAGAGCAAATCACAACTAAAAAAGCAGATTGCTGACGATTCAGCTCCTGAGTAGATACTAACAATTCGAAATGAACTTTTTTAATCGAGCAAATGCTGCATCTATGTTCACATCTAACATATAAAGAGTAAATTATAATTATCCTTATCGCTTAGTATACAAGCAATGATGGATTATAGGGGGGTGACCACTTTCATCTCCCCTCCAACTCTACTACATGATTTGCTAACACATGCGACTGTCCTTGGCCTTTGTCTAATTGCTTCCTCTTGAAGCCATATTATATCCAACCCAACTTTCAACGTCTTCACTTATTCAACTCTGTGGATTATTTTATTTAATAATTTTTATCATATGTTTATGCTTCATTTGTCTACGTTCTACATAGAAGGTTCGTTATTGTAATTATATATTCAAAGAGCTGAATGAGTTACAAATCATGAAGATTTTGGCCTAGTAAAATGTCTATGTACAAGTGATAGTGATGTCATTCAGAGCGGCCCTAAAACTGACGCCAGTGAGTGCTACGCTTACTTCAACCAAAAATAAAAAATAAAAAATCCCATTTTGGAAATTAAGCCTCTCTATCCCTTTTTCCATCTAATCTGATCCTGCACTTATGATTGGAAAACAGCATATAAGCTTGAGTTTGGTGGAATGAATGAAAAAGGAGTTTACTTGGCTTCAAGATTTGCTTATAGACATAAATTAGTCAATGATGGACATTGATGGATGATTCAAAGAAAGAAAATATCTATGTCAATGTTGCGCACTGTTGCAGAGTTATAGCGTTGAGTCATATGTCCACTGTGACCCCAAAAATATCGGCTGGTGTAAGTTTTTATGTGGCAAGCACGTAGACACGAGTAAGGGCTAAACTAATTACGGCTAAGGCCTCCAGTGCTAATCCAGAAAGCATGTGTCTCCTTGCTATATAGTTTTTCACAGATAAAAAAAGAAGCACAAGTAGAATGTGTAGGCATGCAAAAGCGACCCGAACAATTTGGAAAGAGAGAGGCTTGAAGTACTCAATAAGAGAAAGGATTGCCCAATTACTCAGTGAAGCTAAATCATAGATGTATGGGGCACTAGCAGCTTTCTTGATGTGGATGCATGTGGTTTGCCTGCTTGTAGAGCTTTTTTCTTTGCATCAGTCGATAAAAATGTGCAAATGAGAAATGGGTTTGGTGTAGTATAATGATTACCAATCAAAATCAAAGCCAAGCTATGATGGATCTAAGGTTTGTTTATGTAGACATGGATCATCCGATGATGTAAAGTAGCTATGATGGATGTAGGATCTTGATATATTCCAGTAATCTAGATCTGAACTTACAGACATTCAGACAAAGTGAGATCATCCAACCTAATGTTGAAATCATGTGCTATTGTCAGAATGATACTTCTATTAGATCGTCCAACTTGATGTTGAAATCAGATGCTATTGTCAGAAAGACACTTCCATTATTGAGCATTATCAGTAAGGTACTAATCAAAGTATTATAGTATGTTGTATAGGCAGTGTCTATAAGAGATATCCTGGCTGTAGCAGGTATTCCCTTTTTTCCATGAAATGTAAGAACAAGGCATATAGCTTCAGCATGAAGATGTGTGTGATTGTGCTCCCTCTAGAGAGAGATCATCTCCTTAGGGATTTCAAGTTTTATGTATTGTTCTGCAGCTATAGATCTGAGGTCACACTATTCCAATCTGGAACTCTGAATGATTTCTTTTACTTTTGGTCTAAAGGTAGACAAACATTACTCCACTGATTAACTGGTTTAAGTTAGTGAACGAAAGTGATGGCTCAGGAACTGGTTCAGGCTTTGACTTTCACTTTGACTTTTTAGGTTTAGCTTGAGCTGCCTAAGGATGAATATATTGTCTAATTAAAGGATAGTTGAACTTGAAGACCTTTGAATAGTCAGCTTCTTCTGGATATGTCTGATACATAGGAGACGTGTATATACTGGCTGTATGTTTGGAAATACTGAAGAGGATGAGCTATATACAGTTTTAGATCATGCAGATTGCATATCAGCTTCCATTTGTTGCACAATTCCTTGTATCTTCTTGATTTCTCTAACTTTGGCGTTGAAGTCAGGTCCAATATAATGTGTAGCAATGTAACGTCGAAGATCAGCATCAAGTTGCTAAATTTGAGCTTTCTAAGACTGATACATTTGTTGGATTTGCTTAGAGAAGGCGTCGACTTTATGTTGAGTAACATGAGTCTGTTGATTGATTCCATCCAGCTTAGAATCAATTCTTCAAAGAACTTTGTTCTGTGCTACTGCATTTGATGTTTGCTAGTTAAGTACTTCATCAGAAGGATTTGAGACAAGTGTTCCTTGTGAAGTGATTCATGTGGCTCGAATATAAGGGCTAGAGATAACCCTAATTGTTTCATCAATACTCCTTTATAAAGAAGGAAAGTCTTCCTTCTATGACTTAACCTTCATGCAGGGTATAGGAGTAGGAGTTATAACAGGAACTGCTAGCTTAGATTGACAGGTAAAAGATTTCAGCATCTCACGAAGAGATCTGAGTCTGAATCTTTTAGTTTGTAGACCAATAGATTTGCTGGAATCATCTGGATCTGGATCATCCTTGTATGGATAATGTTGTTGAGAAGGCATGCAACGAGGTTTTGGCCTTTTCTTCTTCCTTCTCCTTATGACATACCATTCATCATCTACATTCCTAATGAAAATGAGTTAAATCAATTCCTGCACAAACTACACCCATATGAGCTCAGTCTTAGTAAGCGACAAAAGATATATTAACATGATACTGATAGCACAAGTAATCCAGATTTTCCATCTAATCTACAATCGTAGCACGAACTAATTCGTGACAAATAATACTTTAGATGCCTTGGATTCCAACACTCATAATGGGACTCATCTTTTTCGGAGTTTACTTTTGAGTCTTAATGGGACTCGTCTTTTTCGGAGTTTATTTTTGAGTCTTTTGATGAAAGAGAATCTTTGTAGCCCACAAACCACTGTACAAGATTTCATCTTATCATCATACTGTTTGCTTTCTAGAAAGTTGTGATGGGTGACTTTAAGCCCAAATAGCATAATAGTCCATTGGTACTGTGTATTGGGAATGCAGAATGCAGTCTTGTATCTCTCAGTTGGCTGAATATCCAGTTGACAAAATCTTGCTTTAAGATCAAACTTGGAAAAGATAACAGCTTCTTTTAGAAATAGTACCTGAGTACTGATCTTTGGAAGAGGAAACTTGTCATCTTGCAGGGATGCATTAGAGGCTTATAGTCAATTACTAATATCTTTTTTCCACGCTTTTGCTCTGAATGTTTGTTGACATAAAATACCTGGCAAGCCTAGTCTAATTTTGTGGGCTCAATCATTCCTTACTTCAGAAGGATAGCACACTCATCTTGTGCAAGCTTTAGATCATCAGAGCTAGCTTTTGTATCTTGACCGAAGGTAACATTGTCTCTTAATAAGAGTCGGTAGGGAGAGAGCCTATTAGTAATGGAAGCACTACCTAATGACCCTGTTCATTTCTCATCAACTTTGTCTATATCTAGTTTACCTTTTAGTGTAAAGCGTGTGTTATCTAATCATATAGAAAACCTAGTAGAAATTACCTATGTTCCTGTAGAAAATTGTGTTTGTGAGTCATCTTTACCTTTTATGAATCCGTACAGTATTTATTCTCGTGATCGTTCTTGGACTAGAAGTATTCAGACTATATTGTCTACATCTCGCCCAAAAGTAAAAGAAATCATCCAGAGTTCCAGATTAGCACAGTGTGGCCTCAGATCTACAACCGCAGAATAATACGTAAAGCTTGAAATCCCTAAAGAGCTGATCTCTCTCTGGAGAGAGTACAATTATACACATATTCATGTTGGAGCTATATGTCTTGTTCTCACACTTCATGGAAGAAAGGGAATATCTGCTACAGCCAAGATATCTCTTCTAGACACTGCCTATATAACGTACCAAAATGCTTTTATTGGTACCTTGCTGACAACGCTCAATAATGGAAGTGTCATTCTGACGATAGCACCTGATTTCAACATCAGGTTGGATGATCCCACTTTGTCTAAACGTCTGCAAGTTCAAATCCAGATCACTGGAGCAGATCAAGATCTTACAGCCATCGTAGCTACTTTACATCACTAGATGATCTATCGTCTACAAAATCATGCTTTGGACCTTATGTAATATCCCGTTCCCTTGTGAAGGGTTGGAACCCTAAAATGTGATATGAGTAAGCTCAAAGAGCATAGTGTGTCGAGAAAATGAGTGTGAGACCAGAGGCTTTGAAGAGGGTTTGTGTGAGCCATGTCCGTTTAACGGACATGGAAGTCCGTTTAACGGACAGCTTCGGGTGAATTGGAACAAGTTGGGTGATTCATGTCCGTTTAACGGACATGCAGGTCCGTTTAACGGACCTTCTCGGATGCATTTGGATTGCTTGGTTAGCCTATGTCCGTTTAACGGACATGTGAGTCCGTTTAACGGACATCCTCGGGGCAAGTTTGGTAAATCACATTTTTGCCCGTTTTGAA
>JAOTBA010000008.1:5657880-5673333 GCA_025629845.1 Erythroxylum squamatum
TTGTTTAATATATTTTAAATAATTTTTATATGTATAAATAATTTTTATTACAAAATAAAATATAATTAAAATTAAAAGTGCTTTTTATTTTTATGTTGCCAAACAGTCTACTGTGTGAAACTCTTTCAAAAAAGCTCTTTTTTAAATGATAGTTAACTGGCTTCTTAGAAAAGTTCTTCTCATAAAAGATCTACAGAAAAAGTTTTACTGATAAAAACTCTACTGGTATAAGCCCAACTAAACAAAGGCCTAATCATAAAAATGTTTGATTTTTAAATTTTCAACTTAATTTATTTTAATAACTAAAAATTGATAAACTTATTAATTATTCAAGCAATTTTTTAAATAATTATTTTTATAAATAAAAATCTATCAATTAATTTTCTTTTAAGAATAATTTTTTAATTAAACATTAAATTCTTTAAACCTTTTAACTTATTGGTTTAATTATCAGAATAAGGCTTTAATAAAGTTTAAACAACAACATAAATCTCGTAAAAGAGAAATTTTGTAAGTTGTTTTCGGCTCCATTGCATTACCAACTAGTATTTACTTAATTAAAGATTTGTAGTTTCTACAATAAGCCCAAGTCCTGCTTTTTGCCTTTTACATTTGGCTGGTTCTGGTTCAAAGAAATCGTTTCTCACGAAACATCCAAATCTATAAAGTGAGAAAAAGGGCAAAAAGAAAAAAGAGGAAGAAAACAGAAAAGACACGGGGGGAGCCTGGACGGCAAATTTGAATTCCAGTTGGGAGTTTAATTATGATTAGCACTTTCATCATCTAATTTGAATCTCATCCCTTTTCTTTTAAGTCCTTAAGGTATTATTTATATTTTAAAAATCAAAAAAAAAATTAAACTAATAACACAACATTTTTAAGATTTAAAAGATTTAATTAGAACCTTAGAATACCGACTTAAAATTGAATAAGATAATATAATTAAAAAAATTATTCTTAATTTAAAGTAGAAACTGTTAAATAAAAATTAATAAATTTATTTTAATTTTTTAATTAATTAATTTATAAAAATTTATCGATTAATTAATAAATTGGTCGATTTTAAATAACAAAGATTATTAAAATAAATCAAACCGAAAAATTAGCTTAAATTGATCAAATCAGTTTTATTTTTTAATCTATGTTATTATTTTTCTAGCAAAATTATTTCTTTCTACTATGGATTGGGTTAATTACCTATTATTGCAATATTTAACTTGAGTTTACAGCAATTTCAATCGATAACAACAGCAACACTCAACATAAATCTCGCTGATATGTAAAATTTGAGGAGATATAATAATACGTATTTTTACCTCTAACGAGTAAAGAAGGTCGTTTCCAAAATTTACATAAATTTCAGCTTATGTTAAATTTCAATTTATAATAATTTAGTTTTAACCTTAAATTTGTGGATGCAAACAACTTACAAATCAATATTAAAACTCTATGTTATAATATTACATTTATAAATTTTAATTTTAATTTTAATTGGTACATTATTTGAGTTCGCTGTACCACGAATAAGTGTTTATAATTCTACTTGTAGATTAAAATCAACTTGATGCCTTGAGTTACTATTAGACACTTTAAAAAAGAAATGTTGATTGGATGTAATGCATGTACGTTGGGTATCATGGTCCACAAATTGAGAAAGAATTGAATTGTAAAATAATTGGTCGCCAGAAAATGAGTGTTGACTTTAGAGGAGAAAAAAGGCCTATTTCCATGTGGGTGGGAACACATGATCTTCAAAAGTGTGTCTTCTTTCTCCCATTACCATTCCTTTTAAAAATAAAAAATCTCCCAAATAACATTAATGGACTTGAGAGTTGAGAGTGAGCCGCGTTAACATTACCACAGATCTTCCTGTTATCTCTTCTCTCAAGCTTCATTCCTTCCTCTTCTTGTTCTTCTTCTGTGTTTGTTTGTTTTTTTGATTCTGCTCGTCTGCTATTTCCATCAAAGAGACGCTCCTCTTCCTCTCATCTTCTACGTTGTGTAAGCAGCTCCTTTTCTCATCTCTCTCCCTCCCTCCTTCTGTTTAATGCAATCCTTTTTCTTTGTGTGTGTTTTTTTTCCCTCTATGTCATTTTCTGACCATTCGTTTATGAGGCCATTTCTAATGTTTTATTCACTTTTTGTCGATTATGATGATTAAAATCTCGGACGCATCAATTTCCTGATACTCACTCTCAAGCTTCTGGATTTTCTTTGATATTTTCATTTTAAATTCTCAATTTCCTTTTATTTAGCATTTTAAAACTCAGAAGATTGAAATTTAGAAGAAAAAAAAACACTCAGAAGATTAATTACTCTCACTCAAATTTCAACTATTGTTTTTTCTCCCTCTCGAAACTTTGGACGGGTGAACAAGACGATACGCTTGAGTATTGTTTGTTTGGTGGCGCTATTCTCGACTGTGAAAGAAAATGAAAGTTTTCTACTTTATTTCTATTTTATGACCATTTCTTACTTCTTTTTGGCTTAAAGGTCACGGCTATTAGGAGGAAAAAAAAGGTTTAATCTTAATTTGATATAATTAATTAGTAACTAAGGAGAAGAGGAAGTGCCGTGTGGAAGTAGCTGGATGTATTTGGTCTGACAGCTGTGGCTTCGCTAAGTTTCCCGCCGACTGTATGATATTTGTGTCTCCGAGGAGTTTGTTTCTCACTCCTCCGCGCGCTCTTTGGCGCGTGTTTGCCACTCTTCCATCTGTATGATCCTTGCCTTAATGACGACTCATCGTTTATGGGCCTCCATGACCCGATTTTAACTCGACCATATTGCATCATCGATTTTATCCTTTTTCTTTTGTGCAAGTAACCGAGTGGTTTTGTTATGATCTTAATTTCATTCAATGTAATATTCTAACTTAAAATTTAAGATGAAATAAAATCATTATAAATGTATTCCAATTTCAGATTATATTTTATGGTTAAGTTATTCATAATATTCGCAAATTTGGAATTTTCGTTTTTCGTCGGTCCACGTGCGTAATTAATTACGTCCATTTATTTTTCTCGAAGATCTAGAAGTGACGAGAGACAGGGAGTGGCATGTGGTTTCATAATCCCATACATCACTGCCGGGGAGGGAGCACTTGGGAGTAGTCCTTGTTTTACGGTCAATTCATATAGTCCTACATTCCGTTGTTTTCCTTTGTATATATGAGTTGGATGATTTTGATTTTGCAGTTGTAGCTGGTTTTCGTGTCAAATTCGCCGTCTTGAGTATCATCAAGTTACGTAATGGCTTCCTCCATGGTAAGTCAAATGGGACCTGACGCTTCCATTATAATTATCAACTAGCAGATCATTTTGGATTAAACTTTATGCTTGGCTTTCATTGCCTATTTTTCTGCTTGTGATGTGAATTTAGAAGTGGCTATTAATTTTGTGGTGCTATGTATGTGTTACAACTACTTTGAATCAAGGACCGGATACAACTTATTTTAATTCTACATGCATGTTATCAAACTTGCTTCCCCTCATGTGATTTTCTTTCTTTGTTAATTGCTGGTGGTGGATGTGCACTGTAATGTAAAACAAAAAATGGAGTTAAGAGATGCGGAGGATGTTGTTGTTGTCGGAACATGGTAGCCTGGGACTGTGAAACAATTAATTATACATATCCTGAAGGGAATATCCATTTATAAAAGATTGATTTCAATGAAAATGTCTTCTGATGATTCCCAGCTACCAATAAGATTGAGACGTCCACTCTCACCAAGATCCTTTACGAGCATGCTAATATTTATAACGCATTGATGATGAATATGAGTGACCTTCCAGTTGTTAACATCTGTGTTGGAACGAGAACAACCTCTTATTGCAGCTGGGTTTATATTGCTTAAACTCGATTTCGGATATGTGTTGTTCCAGGTTCAGTCTAATAAGAATATAAAGAGGATGCAATCGAGAAAGTCACACTCCTGGTGGTGGGACAGTCATATCAGTCCCAAGAATTCCAAGTGGCTTGCAGAGAATCTCGAGGGTAAGCTTGTATGTTGCACTTAGTCTCCGTCTCGAATGTGGTCTGATAGTCTTCTCAATCAAATGAGCAATCTATGACTGTAATAAATATTTATGAAACAATCAAGCAATACACTTATATCTGAGTATACATTTTCATTTTAAGTTTTCTCGACCGATCAAAGCTGAGTTGCTGAGAGGCAGTGTGGAGACTGGAGAAGACTAGGTATTTAAAGCAACTATCAAGATATGAAAAGATTTTACAGCGAATAGTCAAAGATAGGGTGCATTGTTTTGAGATAAACTTTTACAAGTTGACTCGTCCTAAATCCTGTGCCTAACCTCAGACTTCTTGCCTAAATTTCTGTTAACTGATTACCTATAAATTGCATGTCCTATTCTATTCTTACACCATATTCTAAGAAAGAGTCATGGTCAAAACTGAGTCAAGTAATTAGTGGCTCGATAAGAATAGTATACTTCTGCCCTTGCTAATCTTAGTTTGGATTTTAACTGGAAATTTTTTGAGTTATTGCTGTTCTCCCATCCCAATAGCCGGGCTGCTGGGACAGGTGTAATTTCTCCATATTTCTTCAAAATTCCAGAAGATATTGATGTTATGGTCATCTGAATATACAATGACGTACAAAAAAATGACAAAAAAATCTTTGACCTCAGAGATGGATCAAAGCGTCAAGCGGATGCTGAAGCTAATTGAAGAGGATGGAGATTCATTTGCCAAGAAGGCCGAGATGTACTATCAAAGGAGGCCAGAACTGATTTCCCATGTTGAGGAGTTCTACCGAATGTATCGATCTCTAGCTGAACGCTATGATCATGTTACTGGAGAATTAAGAAAGAATATACCATCTGATCTTCAATCCCAGGGCTCCTGTGCTTCTGATGTTGCCTCTGAACCATCTTCTGCATTGCTGTCACCCGTGGCTGACCAAAGATTGAGCCGCCGCAAGTCTGGTCCTCGAGCTGCTGGCTTTGAATTCTTTCTCGGGAATAGTGGAAGTGGCTCTGATGCTTATCAAAGGGAAGGAGATGAATCATCAACCTTAACAGATTCTGAGTCAGAATCTGATGATTCTTCTGTGAACAATTATTCAGGTATGTTTGGAACTGGTGGCGATCAAGGGCCAAGCAGAAGGATAATGGAGTTGGAGATTGAACTTCGTGACATGAAGGAGAAGCTCCGGACTCAAAATGACGAGAATGGAGATGGTTTGCTTAGAGGAGTGAGCAATAAGAATTCTGTGGATCTTCTTGCAAGAATTACAGAATATGAAGAGGAGCTAAAAGTTGCAAAGGAAAGAATACGGTTGTCAGAAGATGAGGTTGCTAGATTAAATGTTGAACTCCGTAAGTATAAATCACCTACATCTACCAATTGCTTGCAGTCTGAGTTGGCAAAATCAAAGGTTGGAAGCGTCAAGATGAAGAAGAGTGATGCAGTATTTGAGATAAATAACACATCCCAACAAAGTGAAAGGAGTTACAGCCAAGATTCTGAAAAGATGGACCCCATTGTTTTGGCAGAAGAACTCAAAATTACAAAGGAAAGGCTTCAGAGTGCAGAGAATGAAATCACTACTTTAAGACATCAACTTGATAGCAATAGTTCCTCTGAAAAGATCAATAGTTTGCAGGATCAACTTGCTTTGGCACATAAAGACATCAACACATGGCAAGCGAAGGTCAATTCAGAAAAGAAGGAGGTCTCCAAACTTCAGGAAAGAATTCTTAGATTGAAAACTAGTTTATCAGACCGGGATCATGAGATAAGAGACTTGAAAATAGCAGTCTCTGATGCTGAGCAAAAGATTTTCCCAGAGAAGGCACAGATTAAGGCTGAAATATCGAGATTGTTGGAAGAAAGGACTCACTTGGAGGAGCAGCTCAGAGAATGGGAATCACGTACACGTTCCTTAGAAGGTGAAATCAGAATCATACAAAGTGAAAAAGTGGAAATGGAGGGAAAATTCTACTTTGAAATCAACCAATTGAAGAATAACATTTCTGAACGAGATGAACACATAGGAAAATTAAATAAAAGCCTCAGTGATTTAAAGTTGCAAAGGGATGAGCTCGATGCCAAAGTTCTTGCACTCAAAGCAGAATTAAATTCTAGAGAAGATCGCGTCGAACAAATGGATAAGCATCTGCATCAGTTGCACATGGAACATGTTGGGCTCATTGCTGAAGCTGATGAGGCACGTAAACTGGTGGATGAGTTGAAATCAAAAGCTAAGGATCTGGAAGAAGAGGTTGAGAGACAAAAGATTAGTATCCTGGAAGGAGCAGAAGAGAAGAGGGAGGCTATAAGGCAACTCTGTTTCTCCCTTGAGCATTACAGAGATGGATACGATAGGTTACGGCAGGCTTTTAATGGTCACAGGAGATTCCCAGTATTGGCAACTTGAGTTTGTGACATTGCATGGTATGCTCTCTCATATGAGGTGATTTAGTTGAAATTGGGAGACTCATGACTTGTAGGTTTAGTAAAGTCTTCTGATGATTAATTTTCTTACAAAGCATAGGAAGAAGAATATGTGGCGTCTTAGGATCATCTTGGCCAAGTGTGGCCTTGGCTGGACCTGGCAAAAGTCTGGGAATCCTCAGACTGGAGAAATATTTCATCCTGTAATCTATCTTTATGTTTTTATCCTTTCCCATCTAGGGTTTTCGTAGGACTTCTGGTATTGAGTTTGGTTCTGCTCGGCAGAAAAACAAGATGTTTATGCTATTTGCGTCTGGGTTTTGTCTGCTTTGAATGTATAACACTATTTATCATTCAGATACCATGTCAGCTTGTAATGGCAGTTGAAAGAAGAAATATAGATCTTGTTGAATCAAAACAAAATATCGTTAGTACTCGTATGTGTATCATTCTCTAAACTGTGTCAATTCCAAATCGCACTAACTTCCAAGAATGAGAATATTATCATCTTTATTTGTCTACTTCTGTCATCTAAAATTCAGGATTGACCTCCTCTTTGCATATAGTTCAACGATGGGCGTCAAAGTAGGCTACCTTAACTGCTCTGTATGAATCGCCCCTCCCCAAGCGTTTGGTTTATTAGATAATATCATTTAAAGACGTAGTCCTATCTTTACGAAGAGGTGAACAAGTGTAAATTGCTAACAGAAGTAAAGAGAAGTTGAAAAGATTCCAAACGTAACCAGAATACAAGTTGGAGAGTAGTACACGATAAAGAAGATTGCTATTCACTTAAAACTATTGAAAGGAACGAAACTTATAGATATTAATTAAGTCGAGGATATTATTTAATTTGTAATTTTAATTTGTTTCAAACACCATATTTATATCATCATCATCGTCACGTTCAGTCCGAAGTCCTGTAATGAAGCGAGGTATGGGAAGGTCTGATAGTACGCAACCTTACTCCTACATAATAGAGAGATTGTTTCCATTATATCCACGTGCAGGTGTGACAATAAAAGAGTGTGTAGATTAAAGAATAAATAAATAAAATTGACACGTTAAAAAATTATGTAAATAAAATTACAATAAATACATAAATAAAATATAAAATATAACTCAACTTTTAAAAATAAAATATATCATCTTTTTATTTGTAGAAAAGTACAATGCCTAGATAATAAGAGAGCAATAAAGCATCAAAGAACTCGACTTTAATTCAACATGTAGAATCACAAAACGTCTGAAACCATAAGATCATTAAGTATAAAAATTCAATCGTGATATAAACCCATCAACATCAGATACAAAGAGATCAACATAATCAAACCCAGAAAGCATTAAATACTAAATCAAACAAAGAAGATAATATCAAAAGCAAAAAATCATAAAGAACATAAATTTTAGGAAACCCAACAAAACCCAGAAAACAATACCATATTTATACGTTATCATATAAACTTATCGATTTATCTAGTACATATTAAAAAAATAATGATCACCAAGTCTTCCATTATATATATATATATAAGAGCAAGTGGGCAATTAGGAAGTGGAGAGAGTTAGGTGAGTTCATTGTCAACTTTGGTAGTAGGTGAGGGCATTTTGCATTTCAGAAACAGTCTGGTCTTTGATATGATTTATTTTTGGTTATTCAAACTCTAACTGGATTACATATTCAATCAATAGGTACAATTAGATCAAGGATTATAATTAGTGGTTAATCACCCTTTGAACATCATTTTTCGTCTAGTTATGCATATGTTTGTGGACAAAGTCATACGTCATTGTACAATTAACACAACTTGTCCGCAAAAGTTAATTAATTGGATGTCGCTAAAACAGTAGCGTGTTTTGGACTTTTGATACCGTATGAATTAATTACTTTATCAAAAACTTGAATTATTGGATGAGAATGAATTGATAGGTTAACTAAATCCTTTGTTAGGTTGCAAATCCTTGTTGAACTTTTCAAAACATTTCTTTTTTGTGAGAAAAAAGAGGATATTTCTTTATCATTCATTCATTCAATAATCTAAGATCTGACGTTGTTTCTCATTCAAGCTTTCTGGTAATGAAGATTGCAATTAAATGGTATTTTTAGGGCTGATCAGGTGATGAAACGACTTAGGTGAAAAGCAACCTCACGTCGATTTTGGTGGAGGGCAGATAGGCACGTGCCAGGGTCAATATCAGCTCCCTGACTGACCTCTCAACCCTAAACTTACTAGATTTAAAACTAATGATGGATCATTAACTAAAAACTTTAAAATTAAAAAGTTTAATCGAAATTAAATTATTATAAAATTTATTAAAGATTTAAACAGAGTAATAAAAATAACTAATCTAATAAGTCATATACTACTTGACTAAAGTAATCAGATCTTTTCCTTTAAAGTAACGTCAACCATTTTTGTTTTACTAAAGATTTTCGTAAACTTCAAGATAAGTTGACAAGGGGCTCTCTTGATTTAAGTGAGATCGCGGGTTCAAACTGCTCTTATGTATGCAACCGTTTAAAACTTAAAGTTAGAGCTTTGCTTCCTACAAGAGACCTACTCGATTCGAGCGGGAATTAATTTAGATATAAATAATTTAAAAATACCTTCTAATAATTGGAACCATCATAAAACACACGTTGGGAACAAAAAAAGAGAGAAGATTTTCGCATACCTATAAATCGAATAATATATATTGCATATATTTATGCGCAATAATGACGCAATCACTCTCTATAGTGATGGTCGACTTGTTTTGTATTTCCCGCATGTAATTTTTCATTTTCAATGTTGTTGGAATTTATAGCCAATGTTGCCAAGTTCGAACTTAACCATCTAATCCACAAACCAATCATTCGGAAAGTGCGAATCTAAAATTGTGTTAAAATTGAAAAACATAAATACTTTATGCTTTCTTATTTTATAAATCTAACTTTGTTAGTTTCTTAATCATATGGATTTGTTAGGTCAATCTACTTAATTTGATTGTCTATTGTATTAATTAGGCAATTAAAATATTTAATTTCTTGTCTGAATTAATCCATAAAATATTTAATTTCTTGTCTTAATGAAAAGGAATCTTAAATGGCTCGAAATCTATAAAATCTAGCTAAAGTAGAAAAAACAAATATACACCACAATTTAATCTCCTAATTATTTACCATCATCTCAAATAGAAACCGATTTGATATTTTTTAATTATATTGTGTTTTTATTTTATTTTCTTAATTTTTTATTTTTCATTGACATTTTTTGTGCATTTATGATTTTCCTGGTTTTTATTTCTTTGTTTCTACGTTTCTAATTTTCCTATTTATCGTTTATTTACGTTTTTGCATTTCCAATTGTTTGCTATTATGTGTTTTTAATTTATTTTGACTTTTACGTTTTTGCATTTTACGTTTCTGATTTCTTCATTTCTAATTTTTTATTTCTGCATTTTTACATTATTGATTTTTCTATTTATCATTTATTTGTGTTTTTGCATTTCTAATTGTTTGTTATTTTACATTTTTTTGTTTACTTTGACTTTTACTTTTCTGCATTTTGTGTTTTTATCTTTTCATTTCTACATTTCTATTTTACCAGTTTTCATATTTGTCGTTTATCATGATTTTTAAGTTTCTACATTTCGCATTTCTAGTTTCTTCATTTTTAGTTTTTTTTTTAATTTTTACATTTCTGCGTTAATAATTTTTCTATTTATTGTTTATTAGTATCATGCATTGCAATCATGTTTTTATTTTTAGCTTTTATTACAAATCTCATTCAAACATATTTTTATTTTCAGTTTTGTTATAAATATCAACCAAACAATTTTTATTTTTTAATTAAAAACAAAAATAAAAATAAAAACAAAAATAAAAAAACAGAAATGGACCAGATAGTCTTGGCTTCACTTTCTCTATATTTAAAACAAGTAAAAATCGAATCAACTATTTTGTAAATGGAAGTGAACATGGAAGAGTCTGGATTAAAAATGGAGTGGCTGGACGGCTCCATCCACCAACCCCCATTACCTAACCCCAAGTGCCTATCTACGTTCTCCTACCACGCCCACCAGAACACAAGCCGTCAAAACACTAACGACGTCAACTACGACTAGTTGGCTACTACTCGTTCCTCGTTCCTACTGTTCCTAACGTGCCTAAACGACCACTTCACGTTAATTTCGAAGCAGGGCCAAACGCCCTACCTAACGTCGAACGCCACGTACACAAGCTTAGCTCTTTGGTTCTATATAAGCCCCCCTAAACTTGGTCTTATATTAGCTTCACCAAGTACCAACACAAATTGTCTTTCTCAAAAAAAAAAAAAAAGAACCACCAAATTGTCCATCGTTCGTCTCTCCGTTTCCTTTGTATTGTCTTTGTGGTGCTATTTTGGTACTAGGAGTAATTATGGATCTCCTCCTCTTGGAGAAGACCCTTTTGGGACTCTTTCTCGCTACTATTGTGGCTATTGTTGTTTCCAAACTACGTGGCAAGCGTTTCAAGCTCCCACCTGGACCTCTTCCTGTTCCTGTCTTCGGTAACTGGCTTCAGGTTGGCGATGACTTGAACCACCGCAACCTCACTGACCTTGCCAAGAAGTTTGGCGACATTTTCCTTCTCCGTATGGGACAACGGAACCTGGTCGTCGTCTCCTCGCCGGAGCTCGCCAAAGAGGTGCTGCATACACAGGGAGTTGAGTTCGGATCTCGCACCCGCAACGTGGTGTTCGATATCTTCACTGGAAAAGGACAGGACATGGTCTTCACAGTCTACGGCGAGCACTGGAGGAAGATGAGGAGAATCATGACGGTCCCTTTCTTTACTAACAAAGTTGTCCAACAGTACAGAACAGGTTGGGAATTCGAGGCCGCGAGTGTTGTGGAAGATGTTAAGAAGAACCCTGAAGCGGCTACAAATGGTATTGTACTGAGGAGGAGATTACAGCTCCTGATGTACAATAACATGTACAGGATCATGTTTGATAGGAGATTCGACAGCGAGGAAGACCCTTTGTTCGTAAAGCTCAAAGCTTTGAATGGTGAGAGGAGTAGGTTGGCACAGAGCTTTGAGTATAACTATGGTGATTTCATCCCTATTCTTAGACCATTCCTGAGAGGTTACTTGAAGATCTGTAAAGAGGTCAAAGAAAGAAGGCTTCAGCTCTTCAAGGACTATTTCGTTGATGAAAGGAAGTAAGTAATTCGTCGTTTTCATTAAAGCTTCCACTTTGGTGTGGTTCAAGCTTCAGGTTCCTTCAACACTCTCTTGGTTTTATCTGCCTTGAAAATCCCAACAAATGCCTTTTCTTTTGGCTTCTAAAGTTTCGGTTATCCCAATGATTTTCCTTCCTTTTAATGACTTTTGCTTTAATTAAATGCAAGTACGGCCAAAAGTTATATTTTTGTATTTGTAATCGGTAAAAAGTAAAAACAATTGCTCTTAATCGTGAAAATGGTAACCTTTTTATTGGTAATAATCATAAATTTGTTCGCGTAGGAAACTGGCAAGCACCAAGAGCATGAGCAACGACGGGTTGAAATGCGCAATTGATCACATATTGGACGCTCAGCAGAAGGGAGAGATCAACGACGATAACGTTCTTTACATTGTTGAGAACATCAACGTTGCCGGTAATAATCAATATTTATTCTGCACAGCCTTTTCCTTTCTTATCAGATTTCAACAGTTCCTTATTTTGCTATTGAACGAATTCGGTGGTACAGGAGATCTGCTCCCATAGATTTTAATTGCGTGCCCGAAACGGTTTTAAAGGTTTTAGAGACTTAGATAATGACAAATGCACGAGAGGTCTCAATAAGACACTAATTATTGGCGTGAAGAAGTAGGAAAGGCGTCAGTATATATCTACTTCACCTGTAGGAAATTAAATAGATGTCGTCATCAGGAGCATTATGTGTCCCACCTAAACGAAAAGCATATCACGAACTGTTCACATAGGAGTGAGGTGAGAATCTGTTAGAGTAAAGTTGATTACCAGCTGACAAAATCATATTAGCTAATCGTAATTGAAGTAGGAATCGTTATATGATCAAGTGATTAAGCTTGACCAATCAGAGTCCATAATTTATGAACAGATAGAAGGTAATCCTAAAACCGATTTCGAATTTTTGCCTAATTAAACTTAGAGCGTTGAGTGTCCCACTGTGGAAGGTTGTCGGTTTGATTAGTTGTTTTCAAGGTTGTAACTCTTCAGGGTTCTTAGAAAACGATTCTTCAAAAGACGGGGAGATATTTGGTTCAGGCGGACATAAAAATGGCCCCGTTGTACTAGAAAAGTAAGTGACTTTGTGGTAGTTAGGCTTGACAATGGTTTAGAATGGACTTTCCTGAATCCTAAATTTTTTTAACTGATTTGTTATTATTGTAACGTTAACAATAGGTCATGTTGGGCTTGGCCTACCTAGGCCTGAGCCTGGCCTAGTAACTTTTGCCGGGTTTGAGATTGAGACAGTCGAGCCCTAATTCGAGCCGGAGGGACTTAGGAAACCCGAAGTCTAAGTTGGCCTAGTCCAGCCATAATTTTTTTAAAATTAAAAAGAAAAGTAACGTATTTTTTCTTATAATTATCGATGGGGTTTGACAAACCTAGTGGTAGGTTGGCACAACAATTGTTCTAGGTGAACCAACTAAAATAATAAAAAGTTGTATAGATAAATCTGTATACATCATTAGTGGGTAGCAGGTAGTTGGAAATGCTTTTCTCACCTACTTTGTGTTGGAAGAACTTTCATCATTACGAAGGTGGTTGATATTATAAGCTTCGCAGGGGATGTACCAAATAGTTTACTTAATTCTCTATATTCATGTGGACAGCAATTGAGACAACGCTATGGTCAATCGAGTGGGCGTTAGCAGAGCTTGTGAACCACCCTGAAATCCAGAAGAAGCTGAGGATTGAACTTGACACGGTGCTTGGACCTGTTCACCAAATCACCGAACCCGACATTCACAATCTCCCTTACCTCCAGGCTGTGATCAAGGAGACTCTCCGTCTTAGAATGGCAATCCCTTTACTTGTGCCCCACATGAACCTTCATGATGCTAAGCTTGGTGGGTATGACATCCCTGCAGAGAGTAAAATCTTGGTGAACGCATGGTGGCTAGCAAACAATCCTGCAAACTGGAAGAACCCTGAAGAGTTCAGGCCGGAGAGGTTCTTGGAAGAAGAGTCTAAGGTTGAGGCCAATGGCAATGACTTCAGGTACCTTCCATTTGGAGTTGGTAGAAGAAGCTGCCCTGGAATTATCCTTGCGTTGCCAATTCTTGGTATCACAGTGGGACGGTTGGTACATAACTTTGAGCTTTTGCCTCCTCCTGGTCAGTCGAAGATTGATACCACCGAGAAAGGTGGCCAGTTCAGTTTGCACATATTGAAGCATTCCACCATCGTGGCAAAGCCAAGGTCGTTTTAGTTAAGCTTTACATCATGTTTTATTGTGTTAATGACGATGGAATGTTGAAACTTGGAAAGTTGGGGAATCATTTGGAATGCTGCTCTGGAATGAGCATTTCATTGTTTGCGTTATATATATGTGTTGTGACAATGGAAATCTAAGAACTTCAAGTTACTTAGGACTTTTCAGTAAGTTTTTTCTTGTAATCATATGCTGCGATTTCTTCGGCAATCTATCTTCCGTTTCCATCTTCCGTAATGTGACAAATTACACTGTCTGACTTAAAATTGAATCAAGTTCGCGTCTTTTAGGTAGGGATGGCAATTGTACCCGAACTCGATGGGTACCCGATAAAATTACCCGAATGGGGGCGGGTATGGGGAGCAAATTTTTACCCGTGGGGAGGGTATGGGGGTTAACAAAAATACCCGTCGGGCATGGGGCGGATATGGGGATATCACCCCTATACCCGTTTACCTGTTACATAGTAATTACAATTTTGCCATTATATATATATACTTACAAACCCAGCACTTCGGTTTATTTCTGCTTCTCACTCAGGGAAATCACTAAGGGGATTTAAGGAAGAGACCACTTCTCTAGCCTCCGCTTGGACGGTCTCATGTCTTCGTCCGCCGCCACTTCTCCCGCCACTCCCCCTTCCCTTGTTTCTGACTCTGCTTGGACTCCTAAGCAGCCTTTTGTCATCGGTCTTTGACTCTTTTCTTCTTCTCCTTCTTCACTCAGTGTGTGCTGTTTTTGTTTCTTAATTCTGACGCTTTTTATTTGTTAACATGGCTTCTGCATCTTCTTGAGTTCAACCTTCTGGATTTTTTTGCTGGTTTTTTTCTTCCAACGTTGTAGATCTGGATCTGTGTAGATCTATGTTAGGTATCATGCGGTAGATCTAGATCTGGATCGTCTGAGGTAGATCTGGATCTGGGTTGAAAAAAGGCACCCATCACTATGGTCTGTTTTTTCATGGCTATTTCAACTCTGGGTTTTGCTTCTCTGTCTGGTCGGTTTTACGATCTGGGTCTCCCAGATCTGACTCTACTCCTCTTCCTCCTACTCAAGCGGGTATCATAATTTATTTTACTCATTATTTGTTGACGGGATAACTTTGTTAGTTTGTTTGGTTACATGAAGGTATTTGGACAGATGGCACTTGGGTGTTTTCTACAGGTCTTGACCAGCGTGTTAGATGCTGGTTTCTTAAGGAACACTACAAACTTACTGAGAAATGTAGTTTGATTGTCTGCGTCCCAGAACCTGAGGCACTGCATGCAAGAGCCTGTGGCAGGTGATCATAGATGCAAAAATTTACACTCGTCAGTTGATGAGTCTTATTTAATCTTTGAAGAAAAAAAAACATTTCATTTTTATACTGCTGTTTTGTTGATTAATCAGGAACATGTACCAAATTGTGGTGGCTAGAAGGGGGATGCAAATATTGAATTTTCTGCCCAAGAGTCAAGAGGCGGGTAAACGGGTACCCGATGGGGGTTAAACCCCCAACGGGTACGGGGATGGGGGTGCCAAAAAAATCCCCGACGGGGATGGGGGCGGGTATGGGGGTGGGGGTGGGTTCATGGGGCGGGTACGGGGGATGGCATACCCGCC